>VXBA01005652.1:0-10620 GCA_013399895.1 Serilophus lunatus
TTAATTTCAAATTTAATGGAACAGCAAATTAAAATTTCTACATGACCTAACAACATCTTTAAATATCGCCTGGGACACCTCTCCTTCTTTGCAAAGTCGATACATCCTCTTCTTTTTCCTTAGTTCTTTCAAAAGCTCCTTACCCATCCAACCCGGCCCTCTGCCTCTACGGCTCATCTTAGAACACGTCGGGACAGCCCGTTCCTGCGCCTTCAAGACCTCAGCCTTGAAACACATCCAGCCTTCCTGGACACCTTTGTTACTAAGCACAGACTCCCAGGGTACTCTAGTAGTTAATTCTTTAAACAATCCAAAGTCTGCCCTAACCCTATTTATAATCACCGGATGTTTGTTGTCTCTCTGCTTCGACAGTTTAAGAAGCTATTTATTTGATCAAATGAAAATACATTCTTTGAGACTGACTGAATAGTACTATGACCTCCAATGACTATATTGACTGAGTTTCAAATGGCTATCAAAGGAGTCTGACTTGCTCTGGTTTGACTGTCCATACTACAGATGTTTTCATTTAATTTAACCACTTTCACCTTACATATCGAGATTCAGAATAGTTCAGTTGTGTTTGAAAGAGGTATATATGGCAAAGGGAAAGGATTGTTGGAAGACATAGCTCTGTTTTACACCAGGTTATGTTAAAAGAATAGAGGCAGAAAAATAATTGTCCATTACTGTGGTGAATTGCTTGCAGCCTTGTACATACTTTCTTATTTTGAAGTTAGATCCCTAATGTGTCTTTTTTAAATTTCTTTTTTGGTTCTGTTTCTTAAGAGTAAATTATATATATAAATGCTAGCTTGTTAAAGAAAAATGCATTCTACTTTCTTGACTCTTGTACGATCAAAATTTAGACCAATTTCCTTATAATTTATAGAAAACAGCAATTTCAAACAGCATTTTCCTCTTTAAAATAAGCAAATAAAAAGTAGTTACTTTGTTCTGGCAAACATTTTAACTTAGAATTTTACAAGGTAATTGCTTTTATAACTGTTTTTGGTTTGTATTCCCATATATCATTAAATGATCCTTACTATGGCTTTTTGTGGTTTAGTGTCCTCTAGCTGTGCCAACTCCAAGTTATGATTTTTTTTTCTAAAGTGCTCAAGTGTAAAAAAAGACATTAATTTCTTAACTTGAAATCTTCAGAGCTACATAATCCCCTATGCATAAGTTACCTAGTGAAAGTAATCAAATCTTTTTATTTAAAAATGTATTCTGATTCTTCATGTATCCTTTTTATTTTTCGTCATCACATTTAATAGAGTCTTATTTCACTAATAATAGTTAGTTTTCATATAACTAAAGTAAATTAATATAATAGGTGGGTTTTGGTTTTTTTTTTTTGCTTTGGGGGGTTGTTTATTTGTGGGGTTTTTGTTTGTCTTTTTATGGAACCACAGATTATAAAGTCTGGTGGGACATTCTTGCTAATATTGTCTCATTTTATATACTAGCTTGGTCACAGATACTCCTTGAGTTAATTAATGTTTGAAAGGAAGCATATATACACAAAGAATCTAGAACGTGCTCATAATATAAATGTGAATTTTTTTTTGCTCTGAGAACTATTTTGTCCTTCTTAGACTTGCTTTAATGCTCAAATGATTTGTATGATATATTTCTAATGTGAATTTATTTATTCTCAACTTCTAGTCTTTTAATTTTTTTATTTTTCAGACAACCTGAAGATGTCTTCTATGATCAGGTAGATAATATTTGATGTTCTATATGATACCTATTTTTAATAAGTCTATAAATCACATTACTATGGAATGTCAAGTGTTAAAATAAAAAGGAGGATAAAGCTGGAGGAAAATTATAAGTTGACTATCTCAAGTCAACTAATTGCTTTTGTTCAATATTATAAAATGTGACCTTGGCACGAAAAAGTAGTATCATGTTGAAACTTTCTTGAGACTGAAAAGTAGGAATAATTGTATTTAGAAAGGATAACCAAAATATCATGAAGAAAATAATGACAAATATATAGAAACTGTGAAATTTTACAGGTGAAGTGCTGGGTTAGACAGAGATTAAAAGTAGTAGAGAATTTTTCAAAGAGTTAAAGTTCATTGTTTGAAATACTAGAGGAGATGAAGTTCCCATATGGAATCTCCTTTCCCTCTAAGGGTAATGTGGCCATGAAAGAAAGAAAAACAATCAAGATAGTTCCAGTTGACATAGAAAAACATTTGCGTTACTTTACAAACGTTTATATGACTTCTTTAAGAATACCATTTGTAGTTTTAAACTTCAGTGGTTGAGAAAAAATGGACGCAGAGTGTCAAAGACAATCTATAAGATGAAATGCGTATTAAAGAGCCTGTGAAATAAGATACTTAAATTGATTTGAATTATTTATCTTAGCAAAGTGAACTCAATTGGAGTTAATCATTTTGTCTATAAACATACAAGGAAACTAACAGGATGAAACTCACTGAAGATCTGAAAGTAAGAATGAATAAGCCATGAGCAGATATAGACAGAAAACCAGAAGAGACTTTGTTGCCATTAGGAGGTGTGGTTTTTGAATAGCCTCAAATCACAAAATATGCCCTACTAGTTTTATAACAGAACCTGGTAAATTTTTGGGATTTAACAAGATTGCTTGTAGTAAGGTTAAATGTGTGATAACCCAGCCTTTTAATTGTAATCACCATATTTACTTTAAATATTGTCAAATTTCTGTTCCTCGTGATAAACTCTTACTCAGGAGCTGAGTAGCTATGCTTTATAAATGCAGTCTTATGTTTGTGTGTGGCAACATATCATGATTTCGCGATGCAGTAGTAAAAAGTTACTACTTGTCATTCATATTTTATTTTTTATCCAATGGAGATAGCCCATACCCTTTAAAGTGTTTGAAATGCCGAGTATCTCCCATCTTCTGGTACAGTATGGTCACAAGGTGATACTACTACTTCATTTTATACTTGATTCTGCTGAAGGTGTTTGATTCTCTTGTACCTGATGTCAGAGACATTTGAAGGCAATGACTTAGAGAGGAGTAATTAATGTTGCCTAATGTAGACAGCCAGGGAAAATACTTGAGTTAGTCAATCTATCTCTTTAGGCCTACTGGCCATAGAAATTACTTTTGAACAGTGAGACTTTTCCTCTGCACATAATCACTTTCCCCCTCAAAAATCTCTTCTAAGTAGGTTATTATCAGTGATTTGAACATCAGCCAAATCACCTCATCAGATATCAGCAATACCGGATAAATGTAATGTGTACTCATAGATCAGCAATTTTAATTGCTATAATTTATTGCTCATGCTCCTGGAAACGACCTCTTATTTGAATATGGTTTTCCAACTAGTATCTTGTACTTCTAAAAATAAATCTGCAATATTTAGCTCTTCCTCCATACTTTCAGGGAGAAATTAATTACTGATAAACTTCAAACTCCTAATTGATCAAGGGTCCAAGATGCCTAGGCACATAGCTATGCAAAGTTAATTGAATTACAAAAAAGGAAGATAATAGTGTGATTCTCACTAACTACTTTCAGGATTCCCTCTCCTCTCAGCTCTGCTAGAGCTCAGCTTTAGGAAGATTTCAGCACACAGTCTGGGGGCTGAGGGAACCTGTTCGCACCTTCTATCCAGAGTATAGAATTGGCACTGTTGAAAGATATAAATTAGTTAGAAAGACCAGAAAGTACTATTGCACACATCCACTGAAGAGCGAAATGCTATCAAAATAGTATTTTATATTGATTTCCACTAATTTTTTTTCATACTATTACAAAATTTCCTTTTAGTTAGGAGATCTTTAGAAATGGATAGTGAAGTACCATTAACATTTGAACAACATGTTGGATTGCCTTTACTTTCTCAATTATAATACACATGAACACATTTTTAAACTCAATGCATATGCACAGTCATCACTGTGCTTTGTCTACTACTCAGACTCACACTAACGTTCCATCCATTTAAAATTCTTATGCTATTTTTAATTTTCATATCCAAGTTTATATTTAATCTGAGTTTTTGGACCTTAGGTTTTACAATTAAATTTTATTATAAAACTTAGTCAAAAATGCTTTCTGAAAATTGTTTTCCTATTAGAAAGGCTGCAATTGTGTTCAGCTTGTTGTCTTCGTTCAATCTTCAAGGTAACAGTACCTTCAGCATTAATCAATAGGCACTTGATTCCTAGCTGAAGGTTAAAATTATTTTCTGGTAACCCTGGCAGAAAACTTTTGCCAGTTCAGTTACTTAAAATTGGTCCAGATTTTTACAGTTAATTAGTCACCGAATACATCTCTGGGAGTCTATCCTTCTTTATGAAGTGAACAGGGAAATTTCAACATCTCTATTTGAACTTGGATATTAGGGTCTGCGGATGTTGCATGAACATTACCTTTAAATCTAAAACTATGTACATAAATAACCTTTGTGGAAATATGGAAGGAATGGCCCAAATTCTTACATTAGTAGCTTCACCACCTGAAGGTCTGGTTCATTTCAGTAAGTGATAGTATACAAGTTGAGAGTAGAAACCAACCAGACACTAATGAAAATGAAATCTTAACAAAATGTTTATGATTTCATCTTATTGTTTTTTAATAAATATTGATAGGAATAGAAGACAGGTTTCAGTGTCTTCTTGCTATATGAAGAACAGTTTGGAAATGATGTCTCAATAAACCATTATTGATATATATGTTTGGAATAAACTGTTAAACTGTGAAAACATAAGCTCTCTTTAGTTGTGAAAACTATACATGTCCTTACTCATTGGAAACCTTAAAGGAAAATAAGTAAAGCTCTCAAGATTGGAGTTTCTTGCAAACTATAAAAATTTCAATACAAAAGGATTAAGTTGGGGTTTGTATTATCAACATTAATCCTAGTTACCAAGAAGAATTATATAAATTATATAAAGACATTTCATATTCTAAAAGTAAAGTTGCCTACATAGACTGGTATGGATAAAGAGGAAATTTACTAAACTTGAGCTTCATGGACCTAATGAGATGGTTTTATCTGATTTACAGTTTTGCTGGTCCTTTTTCCTCTGGGTGAATGTACTCACATCTCTACACAATAAGTAAACTAGAATGAAAGTTTAATCAAGGCAGATAAATGATAATGAGTCTTTCTAAAAGTAATAGTTAATCTTTAAACTCAATGAGTGAACAAGTGTAAAAAAGTTAAGTGTGGGGAACATTGCATGGTCAGTGATAAATGCAGAAATAAAATGAAGGACACGCTGCTTGTTTCAGCACATTCTGTACAACGAAGCAGTACCTCTAGACAGTAGAAAGAGAGTTGGCATAGGCTAGTAATGCAGAAGAAGCACAGAGCTTAAAGATGAATATATTATGTGCTAAACAACATTCATTTACACCTCTTGCAAAAGGAAAGAACAGATAGTACAGGTTTTGAATTAAAACTTCTCAGAGTATTTGATCAGATATTTTTTATTCTTTTTGGAGGTTCTATGAAGACTAAAGTAGAATTTAAGTCTGCCAGAAAAGAGATGATGTATAATAAGACTATAGATGAATAGAAAAAGAGTTTAAATATTTTAACAGATGAAATAGTTCAGTGAATATAAATATAAAATAATGATGACTTTGATGGGTCTTTATCACACAAGGCCATGTTCATCACAAATTATAAGCTACTAAAAAGGATTTCTACAGTCAAAAGACAAGGTTGTTTGTATCATTAATGAATGATGAACAACAGAGAGACAAACCCCAAATCTCAGTAAGAAGAATAATGACAACTTTGATAAGTCCATTACATGAGCATCCCTATACTTTGTAAAATATGTACAATTAAAAATACAAAGAGTTTTATTTTAAATCCCACAAGAAAAGCCTTTATGTGATTAACATTTAGTGGTTTGCTGTAATAATTTTGAAATGAAAGAATGGAACTACTTAAAACTGAGAAACAAGTAGATCACAGGCTTAATTAAAACAAATCAGAATGAAAAGGAATTCAACATTAATTTATTCTAGAGTGCACTTATCGACATTTCATGAATAATGCATTATTTCAGTGAATGGTATCATATATTACACATCTTATACATATTATGTTCTCCCATTAACTCAATATAGAAATCCTCCAAAATTTTGTGTCTCAGTATCTATTTCCACAGATATAAAGAACTAGTAAGGGAAAGCATCAAAAAGCTGCTTAACATTAGCTAAATGGGGAAGCTGCTGTCATAAGTTTGTGTGCCTCATGGTCCATGAGCTGGACAACACCCACATCTCTGCAATCCTTAACTCTGAAGATGGATTCTTTGTGCTAGCTACACTCCAAAGTATACATTTATAAATAACAGTCAAATTCTTAAAAGAGCTTGGTAAATACTCAGAGGGGCAATAGTGCCCATTTAACTTTTGTTTGGAGGTCAAGAAGTTCTTATGTCTTTCCATTGCTTTCTCAATCCCAAAGGCTTCTGTTCTCGGTGATGTCCTGTCTCCCAAGGAAATACTGTGAGTCTTTGATGGGATAAATTCTCAGATTGCTTGATCCCCAGCTTGGTTGAAAGAGGATATATATCATGTAATAAATGAGTCCGGAAAAATAGTAATAATGTTACTCTGGTTTTGTTGTCTGCAAAATTGATGTATCTCTTGTAAGGTTTTGCTTTGAAAAAAACAATAAAGACTAATGAAATAAATAATCAAAGTCAAGCTTTGGAAATATTTCAAAGAGATTCTGAAACTTAAAATGTAAAAGGTTTTTATCTGAATGCTTTTGAGCAGGGTTTTGAAAAATACCTTTAGGGAATAATTTAGATACAGTTTTAAGAGAAAAGTAGCAATAGATATCTTTATGAAGTTTGTTCTAGCTTTACTGCCCATGATTTCATGGAAATGATAATACTAGCATTGATAATACAGGTAGTTATGTGAGATATCACTTATATTTTTTAATATTTTTGGTATTTATTACTTTCATTAATTTTTTCAATATTTCTGATTATATGTGTAATTTTGTGAAAATTTGATGATAATGTCTCATCTCACAAGTAATTTTGTATCTAGAGATAAAAAAGAGTGAAGAGTTAAGATTTTTTTTAGCATCTGCTCTTCTATATTGGAGAAATAGGTTTGTTTTTCTCATGATCAAAGGCAAAACTATCATCTTGCTGGTATGCAAAGCATGTTGATCTTAGTTAGAATTCAATTGTAAACAAAAATATTACCATATTTTTGTGTAAGGGATAAAATCAGACAAGATGTCAGACACTTAGAGCCTCTTTTAGCAACAAAGATACAATTTTTTAACAATAATATCTCACTGTTGTTTTTTCTTTTTTTTAAAGAAGAAGCGGGAAGCTCTGAGTCTTTGATGTATGCTATTCTAAGCGGGCCTGTAATTTTTTTTTGTTGGAAACAAATGCAATAAGAATAATTCTGGAAATACAGATGTTTTCTGACCATTGATGAATGTTGCTTTGATGGACTTGCCCTGAATGAAACTTAAAAATGGTTTCTAAGCACTATATACATTTGATATTTAGACTTGATCAGCTGAGTCAGGTGTTAATTGCTAGCTCTTTGTCTATGATTGAGCTCAAGGCTTTCACCTGCCCACTGGTGCCATTTTTTTTCTAGCGTTATTGTGCCTTCTAGGACTTCCAACTGTAAACTTCCTTCTTGCAAACTGCTTTTTGGAAATAAAAGTATAATTATAGAGTATAAATTTCTGAGACATCCAGATCCAGACAATTTTACCTTTCTTATGAGGAGACTAGGTTGCCTCAAGAGATGCTTAAGCCAGTGAATATGAGCAACTTTGATGATGGTTTCAAGGGGAAAGAACTGTAAAGAGATTGTTCGGGCTGAAGCGGATCAGCTGTTAAGACTGCTAGAGACACAGTATCTCTTTGGAAAAGCGTCTCAAAGCTGAAAGTGAATATACTCTTAGAAATATTTTATACTTTATTTGGCTTGTAATAACCAGATATCTGGCTGGACTATGGTTTGCTTCCAGATTGCTCTAGGATGTTGATATGACTTTTTCAATAAATCAGGATGTGTTGATTTCTCTGCACTTGTACCTTATGCTATCTCTTAACTAGGAAGCCCTAGGAGAACTGCAGTTATGCATGATTGTATCTCAGGCAAACTGAAATCTTCATCTGATTCATCTACATTCTCAAACAGTCCAGTGTGATTCAAGCAGTAGTTTCTGCACAGAAGAATGTGTGACAAAACCATGTTGCCTTTATCTTCCTTGAGCAGAAAGGATTTTATAGTTAAAAAGTTGTTTGTTTCAAACTCTCTGTTTTCCTTTTGGGCCATTGACATTTTGACAGATTCCTCAGTGGACTTTTCAGTTGTCTCTTCACATTGCTTTTGTTTCCTTTAATTTCACTGCTAAGAAGAGTTTTGAAAAAAGCTGTATTGCCAGAACTGTAACCATCATTTTTTGTCAAACAAAAAGGGTTGAAGATCACTCTCAAGTGATAGATGTCGAATGAGTATTGAAGAATAATCAACATTTCAGGTAGTAAGGTATTAAAAATGTACCTTTTTTTTACTCTTCTTGTACAAGATTTTCCTCCCTTTTTTTTTTTTTNCTCCCTTTTTTTTTTTTTTTTTTTTTTTAAGTTGTTTTAGGATGCTCTATGTTTCAATAACCTTATAATACAATTTTTCTCAAGGTCAGTTTGTAAAGAATTTTTCTTTGACATTTTCCTATATTATTCTGTTATTTTTTATTTCTCTTTCATGGACTCTTTCTCTTTTCTGTTCCCTTCTGAAAAATAAAGGGAAAAATCAAATATATCATGAACATACATTCATAATTATGTCCACATGAATGATCCTGTTGGGTTTTAAAAGCTTTTTTGGGGCATTTGATTCATTAATATATGCTTTTAAATATACCCTAAGTAGAATGTTTTATATAATAGTTCAAATAAAATAAAACAAAAAATATTTTTGTCACAGTCTTTTTAATTTTTGCAGTAATAAAAAGATATACACTTTTGAAGGTCTCTGAAAACTCCCATGCTTGTCCATAACTTTCTTAAGTATGTCATTACTGTGATATTTTAGAATACCTACATTCAAAGCATTAAAAAAAAAAAAAAAGGTGCCTGTGATTATTTTGTTTTGTTCCAATACTCTGCACAAACTAAACTGATGTTTATTTATAATTTCCAGTTTATATACTAAATTTGCTCAGACATCACTGCAGAACCATCAGATACTTATGATTGTCAGTCATTTTTTACACTGGGCAAGATCTGAACTGCTGTCCTGAGTATGAAGGGAAAATATAATTCTTTCTTGACCTAGAAAACACAGAAACACTGATATTAATTTTTACGTAGCGCTGTGCAAACCAAAGGTTTGCATAAGGAAAATATTAAAATTAATATTTTAAATACCTGCCCAAGTGAAATAACAAATTTGAAATTTTATTTTGCTGGGAAAGATAAATTAAAAATCGATGCATGGCTGTTAACTTTCACTTGCTTTGGCAATTTCTTTATTTAATTCTATTTTAGTTTTACTTTCTCTCATGCTTGCAGACTACGAAAAGGGATTCCCAGTAAAAACGACAATGCTGGACTCCCTGTATAATAAGTCACCTTCAAAATACTTTTTTTTTTTAGTATTGTACTTAAACCAGCTCCATTTCACGAAGCTGTTCTTTCTTAAATGAGTGTAATCTAGCCATAATCATAAAATCATAATCTCCACCATATTATGTTTCAGTACCTATTATGAAGAATATTATAAAATATTTGGTTTCTGAGTTAACTTTTGCCTTTTACAAATAGTTTCCTTCAACTAACCGGCACCTTCTCTGGATTCATTTTAGTCACCAGTATTTGAATCTGCAAACTCTGATTGATAATGCTACCATAACCTTTTGAAGCATTCTTGACGTAACCTCGGTTATTTAGTGTTGGCCTACTCCCAAGATAGGCAGATGTAGGAAATTTCTGACTAAAAGTATGGGTTCCTTTTGATAAAGAAAGATGACTTAAAAAGAAAAAAAATCAGATGAAATTTAGGGTTTAGATATGCTTTTAATTTATAAGAATGTTCCATTTTTTTAAACTGAACTGAGTTTAAAAAAATATATATTTTTAGGATTTTTTTCTATTTTATTTTTTGATATGGCATAAAAAAATGTTCCATAATTTAATCTTATAAAACCAGAAAGCTGTATCTGACAAAGCATATGAATTCGCTGAGTGAAACATAAAATATTACACAAAATACTGAACATTAAGCTAGTGCATATTATAACCACAATGTGTTCGAAAATTATAAGCAAACTTTTAGAATATACTTTCTAGTTGCACATATAGTAAGAAATATAACATAATGCGTCCCATTTTCTAATCTCCTTCCCAAGAGCTTATTTGTAGCAGTTAAAAAGAAAAGTGAGATTATAAAAAATAAGAAAGGCTTATACAAATCTAATTGAAACTTTTCATTAGCCTTATGTTATTTTTAGACTGTCTCAAGTCTTCATAATTGAGCCTTTAGAGTTGTACAAATAGAAGACCATAAGAACCTGAAATTCATTATTGTAGTGGGTTGAAAAGGGAGGGGGGGGGTGCAGGGAGGTGTGCTGGCAGGGTCTTGGAGGGAGC
>VXBA01005652.1:11111-30092 GCA_013399895.1 Serilophus lunatus
TACTCCCAGGCCCCGTGGCTTGACTCAGCCCACCTCCATCGGCATTGGAGCCACACGAGCACAACTACAGGTTGAAAGCTTCCCCAAATAACATCCCGGGTTGAGGGGGGGAGAACCTTTCACTGTGTTGTTGGTTTTTTTTCAGAGATTCCAGAAGAAAGAGAAAGTGGCTCTTCCTTTTCCACTGCCTCTCTGTGGCCAGTTTGGCTGGCCTTTGAAAGCAGTTCCCTTATTCCTTTTTTCTTGGTTTTTCCTTTTTGTGGTTTTGCTGGGTGCTTGTTTTTATGTGTTGAGTCTGGGGTTCCCTAAACTGTGTTTTCTTTGAGCTCCAGACAAATAAAGTGTTTCGCTGTTGTCACATTCTGTCATTCTTCTCGTCATTACTAAGAGTGCCCCCTAGTTAATATTGTTGTGCTTAAACCACCACAATTATGTTTACTAACGAATGAGCCTGGAAACCTCTTCATTGAATATTGCATTTTGATTGCCATCATATTCTGATTGGACTCTTGATTTGCATTTTAATGAGCACATAGTATTTCAGATTCAAGCCAGAGTATTATCAGGGGTATTTCACTAGAACTAACAAGACTGAATAAAAAACATCTAATGTCCTGCTTATAAAAATATAAAAAGAGTAAAAGCAAGGCAGATGCATTTTCCTTCATTAGAAGTGACTTATGATAAATGACATTAATTATTAATTCTTGAATCTTGTGAAAGAATTCATTCTAAGCTCCATATTGAGAAAAGTATTCTTGAAGAGTATTGGTTTTACAGTGGACATCTGAATAGCTATCTAGACTTGTTCAATCTCATTCACCTTGAGATATTTATTGCTTATGAAAAAGAAGAAATAGTGTAGGAAGAGAAACAGATTTCTTAAAACAATTTTGTCTCTAGGTACATGCAAAATGATAACTCTCAATTCAGAAGTTAATTAATTTTCTATTTATTTCATCATTTTCCCTTGTTTATTTAATTATTATTTAATGTCAGTGAATTTTGTTTAAAGTATATTTGGATCTTTGTTAAAGTTTTGCTTAGTGGTAGCAAATTTTAAAGTGAAAAAATAATTTACCTTCTTCTAAATTCTTTCATCAAAGTATTGAAACATGGAATTAATCACTTTTTTTCTCCTTTCCTATTTTCTAATCTATCACTGGATAGAGTATCTATGAAGAAAGATTGGTAGATAAATATGTGGTTAAAGTAAATATAGTAAACTGTTTCATTGACCAGAGCTTTCTTATGTTGAAACAAAATTTAAAAACAACCAACAACTAATCAACTAAAAGCCCAAACATACACAAAGCTAGCAGAAGTCTATTCATTTCAGCAAGACTGTAGGAAGCTGTCATGGGTGAAGGTTATTAAGCCAAATACTTTCTTGTAAATAGGTTGGACTTGATGACCTTAGAGGTCTTTTCCAACCTACTCAATTCTGTGATTCTGTTATTCTGTGAAATGAGCAAATTAGCTGCTCTTATAAATGGCTGAAACTCCACTGCAGTTAGTGAAGCTGCACTTCACTGGACTTTTTTCAATTTGTAACAATTAAAATAATTGGTGCTGAAGTGTTCATGTATTTTTCTGTGTGTGAAAGAGGAGAAGTATAGATAACTGGAGGAAAGGCTATTTCCATACAAATATTTATTACTTTTATGGTATTTTCCAATTTTATTTCTATTTCAGATCTTTATACAGTTTATATATACAGTTTTATTTTAAACAAAAAAGCAGAAACTGAATGCATAATTTTCCTAGCAGTTGTGGAAATACTGATCTGTTAAAGGTTTCTTTTTTTTTTGTATACATATTTTGCATGGGTTTAATTTATTGCTTATTGGACAATATCACCTGTTTTTCTGCATATAGTATTTTATGTAAATCTGCCCAGATTTTTGACTCAGATGATAGGGCAACCACTATAAAAGAGTGACTGTGCTAACCATCATTTTAAGGAACATGCTTCACATTTCAGTTTCTTAAATTAATCCCATAGTAAAGTCACACATTCTTCTTTAGTGAAATCTTTTCCCTTCAGCAATCACATTTTTACTCTTTTCATCATGCATATTTTGTAGATATTTCGATAATACTAATTGCAATATGATCCACTTTGGTTAAGAAGGCTCCTATACTTACTTCTTGATTTGTTTATGTTTCATTCAATTGGGGTATTTCTCTTTTATCTATTTTTTTCTTATTATTTTTTGATAGTTTTAGCTAGTTATTTTTAAGTTTATAATTGCTAGGAAGTTGTACAGAGGTTTTGTTACATTAAATTATGTTTTGATAGATACTGCCCTTCGGTATCTGATCTAGGGATTTGAAGAGCTATGACAGTAAAAGCTGAAGCTATGAATAAATGGATATCTGAATTGTGCATCTTTTCAATAGAAAACTAGCTGAGTTTAGCTTTTTTTAACTTTTTTATTCTTGAAAGAAAGTAATTGTTGACAAGGATACTGTAATTCACCAAGCCAGTCAATGATCTTTTCTTTTTTGAGGCATGGTTCTATTGCGACCATTCTGAAAAGTTATAAACAGCAATAGCTGTAGAGGGTTCCAGCGACATTTACACTGTTATGTTAGCTTTGGTGATTTTGCGCTCATTCCACTTCAGAAAGCTTACAGGAAGCAGAAATCATTTCTTGAGAATGGTAGTGCTCAAATGAAATTTCAGAATATGAGAATCTGAGGCAACTCTGACTCTCTTTTATAAACAAGTAACAGTCATTGGGTTTTGACATTGACACAATGACACCAAATACAGTTAGGAATTACAGGAATTACACTCAAAGTTCCTAGTGCAACAGGGAGTCTAACAGTACAAAGTACTTTACTCAAATTAGAGCTGTTGGACTTCACCAGGACTGAGAATTGGGGGAAAAAAATCCCTGAAAGCCTCCATGTTCTATTTACCATTAAATCTTTATATTCACTCTATAATGCAAACTAAATGTGCCCGTGGGGAAGAAAATAGAAAGAAAACTGAAAAAAAGATCAAGCCATGTAACAGAGTTTGCAAGGAAATGAAACTTGACTGGTGCAGAAAGAAAAGTGCCTCCTCATGTATGGAGTAACATTCAAGAGATAAATGACTCTCTTTGGTTTTTGTTTGGTTGGTTGGTTGGTTTTTGGTTTTTTTGTTTGTTTGGTTTGTTTGGTTTTTTTACCCTAAATGTGCTGTTGTTCATTGATCAAGTCTGAACAGTAGGCTCTGACAGAATGATTAGGAAAGGAAAGGGTAAAGATATGATCTTCAGAGCATTACTGGATATCTTTTTTTCTTCTTATAAAATTATTCAGGAGTTTGAAACACAATAGTGGCAGAGTATTTTTCGGCACACGGGGTATTGCAAGCCAACAACAATAAGGATTTAACAGTGAATAGAATGACTTTCAAAGACTCCTGGTGATTTATGCACTGATATTCCACTGGCTTTCAAGGGAGGCTGACTATGCAAGTGACTTATCCATGTCCCTGAATGTCCCTACCTGAAATGTAGTTACATAGTATACAAAGGACCTTTCAGTCTTTTCCACAATCAAGCAAGAAAACTAAGCCCCAGTAAAGAGACTTTGACACTCCTTATATCTTTGGACGAACTGCCTCATGTAGATTCTCATTTCTTGCAACTGGTCATAAAGAGTTTAAATATGATTTAAATATGTAACTCCTTTTTCAGTAGCTAAAGTTAGCTGAAGTACATCCTCCTGCAAGAGATTTTGTGTAAGTTGGAGTTTGGTTTTGGGGAAGGGAAAGATAGCCAGTCTTGAGGTAGATACACCAGCAACTGATAACCTCAAAGGTGTTTAAAAGTAGAGCTCAGTTTTGCTGAAAAATTAACAGTAAAAAAAATGTTTCACAATAGAAAAATATTACATAAGTCTCACTTGTTTGCTGTACTTGTTTGCAAGGTGCTTTTTCCAGGTTCATCTCTACTTCAGCAATCTTTCTATCACTTTCTGTGTTGCAATAGTTTGACAGGATCCCATCTAGATGCCAGGAAAATTAAAAAAAGTCCTTGTCACTCACTTTTCCCACTTTCAAAAAGAAAAGATTTTTTAAATTTCTCCTAAATTATTCATAGATCTGTTTTAAATTTCATAGTGCCTGATACATGATGAGATAGCTAATATTTTAAATGCATCTTCAGAGTGCCAGCTCTTGGTATATCCACCAGTCAGGTGAGAGATGTACCTTGTTCTCTGTTTTGCTGCTTTTAATAAATGCTGCAATCCAACAGGCAGAAGATGAAACTTTCTTAGAAGGTGCTCCATTAAAATTTGGATTTAGTTTGACTCAAAATATGGATGAAAATTTAAACAATTTTAATTGCTTCACTTCTCAGTACAAAAACCTTGCAACTGAGCAAGATTTGACTTCAGGCGTTCCAACTTCTTGCCTGAGGACAATGCTTTTTTTTTCCCTGATTTTTTTTCTTGCCTGAACTTTCATGCTGTTACTGCCCTTACTACATATTTGCTGCTTAGACTTTTGTAATTCTTTATGATATGACAGTCAGAAAGCACGACAATACTCACAAAATGTCTTATAAAAAGATAACAAAATTTTTCATATTTTTATAGAAGGATTTTCATACATACCACTTTATATATTTAAGGATGCTTGATTATTCATTACTTCACTACAGCCCAATATAGACTACTTATTTTGCAGATTTATTATCCTTTCTTTAGTTACAGAATTTAAAATTACTCTGTATTTTACCATTTTTCTGTTATCTACATTAATAATTTGCAAGTATTTACTAAAAGCTTTTGACTGAAATAAAGAAGAATAATGGTCCTGTTCAGTTTTCTCCTTTTAACACATAAATATTCATGGGTTTAGTTAAGAGCTTAAGTTGTATGACATTTTTTCTAATTGTTTATAGGATGATGTAAATGCTTAACATCTATCTATTGTGGAAAAGGAATGCCAGGAGACATGCAAAGACAATTCTTGGATGAATAACAACATATGTTTCAGATGTGATTTTTTTTTTTTTAAATTGGGATTCATAAAAGGTGTCATAAGTAACAGGCTGTTGTTTCAATTCTGAGAATTAATTCAATCCTTAATAACACAAGCCAAATATTTTCACTGGAATCGTGAATTCATCAACAGGTGTGGTACAATGATCATATATTCAATTTAAAAAATATACGTATACTAAACCCTGGCAAAAAAGAAATCGTATTGCAAGAGATGTCATTTTTAGTGCTTTTTATAGCTTGTCTGTCCCTATCACAGCCTAACTCCTATGCCCAGAGGAGACATCCTCATTTATTACTTGGCACAATGTGGACTCAACAGATGGACAGAAGTAGCCAAAAGCCAGTGCTCTATGTACGTTTAGGGTGTTTGCTGATGATAGGATTCTCAAATAGGGATTTTTAAACAGCTGTCAACCTTAAAGCTATAATCCTATGTTTAAACTGATACAACACTACTAATTCAGCTTTGAGATATTTTCACTTCAAAAAATAGTAAGTGCAAGTAAAGCCTTCATTTTTAGTTTTATTTTGTAGTGCATATGAACTGCAATATGGAAACACACATAAGAATTGAGCCTTTGGACACTGCATTCTGAACATTATTTTCTATTAGATCCTGTGAAACTATCCCTTGCTCAACACAGCTGAAAGCTGAAGCTGCTGGGACATGTTTGGAAACCAGGCCAAATAGAATGGCATAATTTCACCACAAGTAGACATATTCATGCAGCAAACAAAAGCTGTTTAAATTCTAGTGCCTGCTGTGAACATCAGTCCTTCCGGACTTTCACATTCATCAGGATCAAGACAGGTAAAATGCACCAATTATTTCAAATTTTCTGAAGATACTACAGAAAATCTGCCTATTTTCCCCAAATCCTTTTTGTCTTTAGAGTCAGAAAATTGTGTACTGAGTCTGATTGGTTCTGCCACGAATAGCAGGAGTTTTGTATTATCTGTCAAAACCTGTGATAAATATTTGATGTATGATATTCTGGTTCTGGGGAATATTACCAACAAGGATGTTAAAAAAAAAAAAAGTTGTTTGTACTCAGAGTGCTGCTATGCATTCTTAGAAGCTGTAGGAGATGCTTATGCATTTCAGAGCAACACACATTTTCCATGGAAGACAATAAAATAATGTGGTCAGAGAATATTGTTAACTTTGCGTCCTATATCCTAATGATCTACTTGCTTCCAGTGTTTAGTTTCATTGGTCTTGTCACCTCTTCTCTTTCTAATCTGATATAATCACTTGCAAAATATTGCAATTATTTTAATTCCCATGTAAATGAGTTTGTTGAGACCTAACTGTTGCTTATACATGCTTTGAGATTTTACCTGTAAAGTGCTAATAGAACAGTGTACAGTGCTTAGAAAGAGCAAATTCATATTTCTACTTTCATGGAATATTTGTAATAACAGTTTTAACCATGAGGTATACTGAGAAGTATATACGGGCCAACAACTATTAAATAAAATCTTGAATGGGTGGAACTAAATCTTCAGTATAGGATATTTAAAACAATATTTAAGAACATTTGATAAACTGGAAATTTTAAAGTCTGAATGTATATTTTATTATTTACCTTTATTTCTGGCTAACTATTTTTCTTCTACAAATGCCATTTTACATTGCTTTAAATTTCTCTGAAAAACTTTATGAAATGCCTGATCTCTTTTTGTGATTTGACTGAAAGTAAGAAAGTTATTAGAAATAATAATAAAAAAAATGGTAATTGTTTTGTGGGTTTTTTTGTGTTTTGTTTTTTGGTGGAGGTGGTTTTGGTTTTTCATTTGTTTGTTGTTTTTGGTTGGTTGGTTTGGTTTGGTTTGTTAAGGAGTTTTTCCTCAGTGTTTTCCTTATACTTGATCGTGTTTACTATACAGTAGCTGCCTACAAATACAGTCAGCCACAAGACAGCTTCTTTACAATAGCAGGTGTGAGAGAGCTCTAGTATACTTGGGATCCTTCAACACTTCCAAGTTTACTTTCATATAGTCTAGACAAATAGGAATCAAGTTCTGAAAATGGGCAAACTAGCCCAGAAATATGCACTGCTGCTGGGTCTGCTATTCTAAATTCACTACAAATGCTTTGGTCTTGACAAGAGTATGGTTGAAAAAAAGCTGATCATAGGACCTCACAAGCATAAGCCCTCTTACCAATATTTTCTTGTCTCTGTTGCATGGATCTACATCGAAGAAAAGAACTAAACCAAAAAAATGTGCATCTGATCTTGGAATTTGACCTTGCATAAGCTTTCTTGAGAAAGTTTAATAAGAAGGAAATAACCTTAATTCCTTCTGTCTGTAGAAAACAGAATCTGATAAAAATATGGGCAGCAGAATGAGTAAATGTATAATGCGTATGTTAAAGAGTATCTTAACACAGTTCTAAAAGAGAAACATAATATCACTATAAATTCAGTTAGGATAATGTGGTGGTTTAATCCACCTTTTAGTGTTCGGGGGGAAGGTTCAATAAAAGTGACGGAAAACTGAATAGAATTTTTAGCAGGTGAACAGTTTATTACAGGGGAATTAAATTAGACAGGTAGGGATAACCCACAGGAGACCCCAGAAGTACATCAAGGGACACCCAACACGCAAAGGGGAAAAAAACACACAAAAAGGGAAAAAGCAAAGAAAAAAGGGAACTGTTCCTTTCAGCCAGATGATTAGCCAAAAAAACAGTGGGGAAGGGTAGGAAAGGGTGTCTCCTTCTTTTTCCTCTCTCCCGGGAAGGACTTTGGGCTCTCCAAGCTCTCTGAAAAACATAAACAGAGGTAAAAACCAACTCCCTCCCTCCCCTTTCCGAAGGATACTTGCTAGCGAGCTGGAAACGGCTCTCGTGTTGAAAGAAATGGGTGGAATCCCGCCGTGGGGGAGCATGTGGGCGCTGGAGACTGGAGCTGTGATCCTTCTCCTCACAGCGGCGGCCAAAAAAAGAGACTGGAGCGGGGCCGTGACTTCTACTTTTAAGCCTTCTCCATCTCGTGTGGATATCATTGCCTTCTTCCTGGCCAAGCCGGCTTCCCATTCATCCAGCCAGTTGGGCCCTGCCTTGGTTTCCGGTGTTTTCCCGTCAAGGGGGTCACAAGTTTTCAGTCCCACCTGCCATCTTTGTTTTATCGCTGCAGCACCTCAGATATGCCACAGCGCCAACATGGTGCCAGGGCCAGCCCCCCCATCGCTGTCCAGAAGCAGCAGTGGTGCTGAAATTCCCAGCCAGGCTGGCCTGGGGCTGCGTGCTGCTGCCCGCGCTCCGGGGGCAAGGAGCTGCCGCCCCGGAGGGATGTTGGGTCTTCCCCATAGCCGTGCCCCCAGGCCGCTGCTCGCCCTGGGAAGCCACTGTGCTCGTGCAGGGAGGGACGGTCTCGGGCTGTGCCTGTGACCTCACAGCATCCCTTTACAAGCCAACAGCTGCAGGGACCGCACCCACCGCACCGGCCCACCGCCGCCCCGGGGCCATGCGTGCTGCTGGTGATCGCCCCCGTGCTCCCAGGGAGCCTGGGGCAATGAGCTACCGCCCGGCCCTGGCCCCGGCCCCGACCCCGGTCCCGTCCCCACTCCAAACCCCAGGGGAGCAGCTGAAGCAAGGGCTCCTCCCCCCGCAGCCCTCCACCCCGGTCCTGGCCGAGGGCAACCCTCCCTTCCCAAAACGGCTTTGAGGAAAATTGAATTTTAACTCACGTGAGTGGGGTTACTTGCATTCTTCCCCCTCCCAAAATCCAAGAACACCCCCAAGCCTCATGCCCCCTTTGACCCCCCTACAATCCCAGCCCCCTCAGACCAGTACAGATAAATAATAGCTTGTCACACTAGGGATAATTTTCAGCATATTGTATTAAAAAGTACTTATTTTTCACTTGCTTAAAGGTGTTAGTTTTATATGTTATAATGGAAAGCAGCTTCTTTTTCTAGGACTCTTCTGAGCATGGAAAGGATGTTCTATCTTATATTTTTGGCAAGTTATTTAACTGCTTTTACTGAATCACATTATAAAACCTTGACAGTGACTTAAATGGGCATGGATTTGCTCCTAACACACCACAATATCATAACTCTTTTCAGCAAGGCGGTGATGAACAATTTTAAGCAGTGCAATTCACTCTCTGTATGTACATAGTCTCTCATCCCTCCTTAATAAACATGCAGAGATATATATTTTACAACACAGCAAGCCAGGCAAAAAGCACTCCATTAATCTCCAGCAACTGGAGTGGTTTGTTTTGTAATGAAATTTTGTTCTATCCTTCTAATACAAACTGGTGCTTGTTTACTGTTACTTTTTAGGCTGAATGGAAGAGATCTTTGACAGAAAACTTTACTCTCTGAAGGTCATGCAGTCTCTATACAAACACAGCACTCAAATAATTTTCCTGGAGAAATATACTCAAGAAGGGGGGTGGGTGGTGCCCCGCGTGAGTGAGGCGGTGGGCGCGGCAGCTGCTTTAGCTACCCCAGTGGGTGGCACCGATGGCCTCCCCGGCCCCTCCTGTGGGTCTCCACTGTGCTGGTGGGGCGGTGGTGGTGGCCCCCTCCTCTTGGTGAGTGCAGCCGCAGGCATTTTGGTGGGAACACCATCTTGCCTCATGGTGAAATCTTGGAGAGGGGGCAGTGACCTGCACCACCATCCAATGGGGACTTAGCATAGCCTGGAAGGCTACCCCAAGAAAACACAAGAACAGGCACCCCACAAAAGCCCGAGGAATGGAAGTTCTGCCTCTCTTTTGTCTTCCTTGTGTCGCTGGGAGAGGCACGGATGCTGCTTCTCGGTCCCATGCAATGCAATGTCATCACGGCTCACTCTCTCTTGTCTTCCTTGGCACAGGCAGCAGCACGGCACTGCTGGAGCTCAGGCAATGACGGCAGGGAACCAGCTGGTAGTGACACGAGTGTGGTATCTCTCCCCTTGTGTCTCCCGGGGTTCCTTTTCACTGTCATTCTTTTCCAGCAGCTCTTAGAGTGGTACCAACACAACTGGCAGGGTGGGCTTCCCTCCTTCCCTTGCTCCACAGCCCAGCAGCCAGCTAAGAGGAGCAGTTTGGGGTTTTTTCCATTTTTGCAAAATATTGTTGGATTAGTTTTGTGTAATTGGTTTATGCTTATAGTGGACCTTATACACTTTATATCCCATAGATAATAAATGTTTTTTTTTGTTGCCTTTCTATTGAGTCTCTCGTTGTTAGTAGCGCCCCCTAGCGTCCAAACCAGGACACTTATTTTGTCTGTATTTGTCTTGATCACTAAAGGGCAGAAAATTTATTTGTGCAATACATAAATCCCGTTGGTCTATTATTAGCCCTGTTAATTGATAGAGGCAGAATACAACTATTAAGACAGCTATTCTGGTTTTCTTCTAATTCTTCCAACCAGAGTAATATTACTGATTGATAAGACTGGTCCTCAGTAACATTAATAATTGAAATTATGGATCAGCTTTGATTTTCAGTGTTTAGACAAATAAATGTTGTGCAGACTCTGCACCTATGAAGTGGTATTTATCTGCAAATAAATCAAAATTTTGCCTTATTATCTTGAACAATTGTTAAACTACTCTTCTTTTAAAAACTGGAGTCCTGGCCTGAAACCAATGTGTTGTCCAGTTGGTTCTGGAGGTACTTTTACTTAAAGAAAATCCCTTTTAATTCATAAATTCATTGCCTCACATGTCTCTATGGGAACTCGTTTTCTGCAGAAGAATTTTGTAGTGGACGGCAGAATTACTTCCATGTGTACAGCTCCTCGAGGCCAAGCCTCAGCATATTTTTTTAAATATTTATTTGCCCTTTCTATGAACTCTATAGACTGTCTACAGGCCCTTACCAATCAGGACTTTTCAAAATCTTCCTGCTAAATATGGCATTTATTAATGTTTAATAATAGTGTGTTAACTAGTGTACAATAACTGTTCAGGGAGCTGTTGTTGCATTTACTGAAATAACAGTTTCAGGGGGAAGGGGTGGAAGCAAGAAGTGAAAATTGCAGCTGATACACAAAGTAAAACAATACAATATCTCATGTTAAAGAACTAAGAGCAGCAGGAATGCTCAAGGTTTGTAAAGAGTGGTTAAAATGTCAGGTCTTTATTACAGAACAGCAAATCTCAATAAATAATAGAATTAATTCTTAAATATCTGAGAATTTGGTTTGACTATAACCTAACCCTGAACCAGAATATTTATTATTTGAGGGAAGAACAATGATATGGAGAATTTTTTCAGAGGATCAGATCTTCACAAACACCATAAAAACTAGTATAAACGTTTGTTTGAATATTTCCTGACAAAGGACATCCCCTTCAGTTGTTCATTTTTCTCCACCCTGAAATGATTCATATGTTCATATGATATAATTCCATTTGTGAACTGCACAACATGAATAATATGTTCCAAGCAATTTTCAAATAATCAACATTCAGAAAACTTTCCTTCTAAACAATTCAGATGTTGAATTTCAAATAAATTCAAAAGAAATCAAGACCATTTGCAGCTCATTGATTGGCCCAAAACACAAACATTATTGCAATTATTATAGTTCTTTTGGATAATTAAGAGTGTAAAAAATGGACAAAGAACTACAAGATGAATATGCCTCTTAATACATCAGAAGTAACCAAAATCAGCATATTAATCATTCATAAAATTCTACATAATTTAAAGTATATTTTTTCTGTGAAGGTAAAATATGGCATTATTTCATACTTAGAAGGATTGATTTAAAAATTACCCTTCAATTTTTAAAGTCTTGCACGTAGAGGCTTTTGGCATGAAATGTAATAGAATTACATTTATTCCATAGTGATAACTCTGGATTAATGTTTTCATTTTTGCCGTGCATAAATGACTCTAAATTCAATATAACTGAATCTTTGTGGATGATTTACAATGGAACATTAGGAAAGTGGACTCAACTGTCATTCTGGATTAATTAAACCCTAATATAAAGAGAAGTAATTTAGTGAATGTCAGCAGTCCTCATTTTGCTTGGAACTAAAAATCAAGAAAAAAACTTCCATGCATATGGGATTATATTTTCTCTCAAATATTCTCTTATAAGCCTGTTTAGTTGCTTTAGAATCCCATTAATTCCATCAGAGGCAGAAAAGTCTGCAGCTGTGTAGACGTTTGCAGCAAAAGTAGCGGTCAAGCGATATTTTGACATATTCAAAACAGAATCCATATGCCTTCAGAAATTTGAGCTAATGAGGTTAAATTTTACTGTTTCTAAAGTATTTCTGTCACTTCCCAGCAGGTTTTTGAAAACTAAAATGATTTTGATTTCTTTTTCATAAAGATTCAAAGACAGTGCTCCTTAAAATATGAAAATTGGTCTTTTACCCTTAACATTTTGTCCAAATCCTGTACAAGATGCTGCACTTTTATCTACATTTCAATAATGTGTGCAAGTATTGTGGAAATAACTGGTGTGATAAAATTGTTTATCTAGTTGTTACAGTGGCATTACTGCAGTGCAAGTGAATACTCTGAATTCAAATAGAAACTTTGTAAAAAGTTCTTAGAATGACCAAAAGAAAATCAGCAGCTTGTAAAAATCTGTAAAAGGAATTTCGATATAAAGTTACCATAAGAAAAAGAACATTTTGTATTTCCTGAACTAAGTGCTCTGATTATCATGACAGCTTAGTATCTCAGTCATTGAATGGTTTGAGTTGGAAGGGACAGTAAGATGATTCAGTTTCAAAACCCCTGCCTTGGGCAGGGACACCTCCCACAGGACCAGGCTGCTCAAAGCCCCACCCACCCTGGCCTTGAAGACTTTCGGGGATGGGGCATTCGCAACTTCTCTGTTCCAGTGCCTCACCACCCTCACAGTAAAGAACTTTTTCTTAATCTAAGTCTATCCTCCTTCCTCCTAAATCCTTTCTCCCTTGTCCTTCATTACCTTTGAGAAAAGTCCTTCAGCTCTCTTGTAACCCCATTTAGGTAGTGAAAGGATGCTATAAGATCTCTCTGATGCTTTCTCTTCTCCAGGCTAAACAATCACAATTCTCTAAGGCTGTTTCCATAGCAGAGGTGTTCCAGCCCTCAGATTACCATTGTGGCCCTTCTCTGGGCTTGGTCCAGGAAGTCGATGTCATTCTTATGTTGGAGACCCCAGAGCTGGATGCAGTACTCCAGGTGGAGTCTCATAAGAGCAGAGCAGGAGGAGAGTCACTTCCCTTGACCTGCTGGCCGCACTGCTTTTGATGCAGCACAGAATATGATTGATTTTCTGGGCTGCAAGTGCACATTGCCAGCTTGTGTGTAGTTTTTCATCCACCAACAACCTCTAGTCTTTCTCTTCAGAGCTGCTGTCGAAATGTATCTCTACATATCAGGAATTAATTTGTGAAGCTCAAATAGGTTTAGATACGAAAATTGTCAGGAGTTCAGCTCAAAGACTTTTTGATACATCCAGTTAACTGCATTAGAAATGTCTAAATCAATTTTATGGTCAAAAGGTACAAAACTATGTTCTCTCCTAAGCCATTAGACACCGTTAATCGCTGATTGTCCTTTCACATAGCCTTCATCAACCTTTCTGAGCCTAACTGACAACACATCATTGTTCAAACTGGTACAATTTTGGATTTATGGATAAATCTTCCAGATTAAATAGGAAGTGCTTTCTGCTATCTGTCAGTACAGGAGATCTTAAACAAAGTTATTTTTGACAATATTTTAAGCATTTGTGCCTGAAGGTTGAGTTCAGGCAAGTCTGCCTTTGTCTCAACCTGAAGTAACTCATGCAATTACATACACTTAAAAGCCTGATTTTATCAAATATCTTGCACTGGGTGCCCATAAAACAGAAATTATACCTGGAGGCACTACTGTTAGGAGTGATGATTGCACTTGTGTAAAGTCAATCCAACTACAGGATTATTTAAGTTTTCATGCAGCGATCTGGGAAATATTGTTTTAGTATTTGATTTTAACTGTTATATCAACTATGCAGAAAAAAACCAAGCCTGGTTATATTTTAAATGTGAGCAGTAGGTAAATAGAAGGAGAAAAATAATGCAAAGTATATTTTTCTTCTACTGAGAACTCTCTTTGGGATTATTTGAGAAGCCATTTTAGCCTAGCTGGCCATTCAGTACAGAACCTTTGAGTTTAGTTTACTTCATCACGCTAAGAAGATGCTGGCTCTAGCCAAGAACTTACTGACTTGGAATAACACCAGAAATGAAGTCACCCTAAAAGCATTATATATTTTTAAAACAATACTTTTGCCAAATGCTTGCAATGCTGTCATAGAGTTTGCAACTACATGATTAAAAGGAAAACATTTGTTCACACTTCATTTACATTTATTAAAATGGTAGTGTAGTTACTCATTGAAGGAAAGGGTATATTCAGGAATAATAAGATAAATTTCAGAAACTAACTCTTATTCTTGTATATTATTGGACTTCAAGCAAATCTACACCAAAAATGTATATTAATTTGTCTCTAAAAATACCTATTTGGAGAGCATTAATAAATCATGGCCGTGAGGCAGTAGGGCAAATTCAAATGGATTTATTTTTAATAAAAGTGAACTTATGAATGACATAGAGCTTATTTCTTAGCTCCTTGCATTCCAGAAATGTTTTCAAGATAATACTGAGTGCAGTGAAACATCACCTGGAATGTCATTTAGATACACGGTTCCTCACATTTAAGACAGGAATTTAGAATAGATGACAATGGGATGATCAAGGAAAGTATCTTACAGCTGTTTAATATCAAAGGAGATTAAAATAATTTATGGACCTGTTGCCCCATAGTAGTTATGACTGCTTTATATAAATACATTGGTCATGTAATCACCATGGATGGAGAAGAAATGCTTAAGTAAAAACAAACAGAACAAAGCTAAAAGTATATAAATTATATATAAAAAAGGAAGCATATTGTGTTGATCTATACTTGTGCAACATGTCTTATGCTTCCTGCAGAATGGGATTTGAGTCTATGGAGTCCTTTGGTTTCCATGTATTTCCTTCCTATATTATTGGTTGCTGGCTTGACACAGAAGAACTCAGCTGATGATACCTTGTGCTGAACTTAACACTTCCTATGGTCAGTTTGCATAAATTGTATTTCAGAGAATGTAGATACTTGCTTGTGGTCTCTCATCCGAGTTTTATGTGGTCCTTATGACGGTCAACACTTTTGTAAATAAAGAATGACGGCACATATTATCCCAGGAATGACAACATTTGCATCCTGAGAGAAAGATGCAGAGAGATTATTTTACAAGGAATATACTTAACGTTCTGCTATTAAAGATTAACAAATCAATTTTTTTTTTTTTTTTTTCCAAGAAGGAAAGAAGTAATTTAGTAAGTTTTGAGAAAACAGCATAATTGTTATCTGAGATGTAAGGAAGGAGCACCTGCCTACATATCTCATCTGACAATTCATGTTTCAAGCCTATCTGAACCTTTTTCATTAGGCTATCTTTGGATTATGATTTAGGATGTTTTTAATTTTATAAATTTCTACATGGTATTTCTAGAGTGTCTAATAGTCAACTGCCATTAAATCAAGGACGTAGTTTCCATAAGCACCTATGTGTGTATATATACAGATGTATATATGTACATATATATTACATTCTATAATGTAATTAATGTATTAATGTAATTAATTCTATACATAATATATTTCATAATTACATTTTCCTAAAATTAGAACAGATGGACAAATTTAATTTTATATTCCGATTTATTCATTTTATGTGTTTTAGAAAAATGTCTCAAAATATGGATTCCCTGCAAGATTTTTAAAGCCAAATTTCTTGGAATAAAAGCAAGAAATGTAATTTTCTAACCAGCTTATTTTGGCTCAGGCTTTTTTGAGGCAGATGTTACAAATGATGAGACTTGTCTGTTCTGAGCCTCTGTGTAGAAATTATTCACCAGAGCAGACATAGTCCTTTCAATTTTACTGTCAGTTATGAGCTTGACAAACACACCTCAGTACCCTGATTAGGTTTTGTTTTCAGTTCCTCATGGTTATTTGTAGGACTGGAACAGAATAATAAGGATATTCTTTCTGATAAGTCCGATTTTGAGAGACAGCTTACTTTCTATTTCTTTGTTGACTTGGTTTTGCAAATTAATCTAGCTGTTAGCAGAGTCAGCCTTTTAAAATAATTTAAGAACTCTTCTGTATCACTCCTTATTTTCTTCAGGATACTCTATTTCTCACAGAGCTTTTGTAACACTGTCTTGACTGAAGCCTGAAACATATGGGGAAAACTCAGGGTTATTGAAGAAGAAATTAATAAATATAGATTTTGTCCTCTTTCTGTACCCTTTTATTCTGAATGTGGGCTGTGTTCTGAAGATTTTTTCCTTCATTTTAGTTGGAAGTCCAAAATCTAAACACTATTTGTTTCCTTTTTTGTGGCACATGTTTTAAAGTATACTGAATTCTGTGTCCTATTTCTACTGAAACCTGTAGAACATAGCGCATATAAAAAGCCACTTTCCTCTGAGACACTTATAGTTCATAGTCTTGGGTTGTGATTATGAATAAATGCCCAACAGTCAAAAAATTATTAATAAATTGACCTTGAAGATATTCCTTTGACTGAGGTGTAGGGGAGTGGAGAAATATAATTATTTTTGTGTGTAAGGGATGGTGATTTCGATTTACTTAAGATCATGTGACAGAGCTTATGGCTGAGCTTGTGGTTAAAATTCTTGTTCCATCTAAGTTGATCCAATTCAACTCATCTTTTATTCCAGTAGAACCAGGACTTCATATCAAGTCTCTTGACTGATGGCATTGTAGATTAATTAAAAAGCAATCCAGTGAACTAATGTGAGATGGTGTTCCAATAATTTTTTCTCAATCAGAAAGTTTTCTATCATGTCCTAATAGTATTTGAAAAAAGACATAGCAATCCCTCTGATACACATTATAATAAACCAGATTGCTAGATTTCTACCACCTTTACAATGAAGATGTTCAGCCCTGAGTTTTGTATAAAATTTATGCCCTTATATAACTAAAAATAGATTGTTTTAAAGAAATATTTCGTCTCTCAATGATGTCTACAACATTTAGACTAACAAATTCTTTAGAGTACTGCTGAATACTAAGAAAATTAAAAAATGTTCTATTTAGGCATCTCTATAACTGTTTTCCTTCTAAATGGCAAAGTGGATGAAATTTTATCATAAACAATTCTCACATCTCTGCTTATATTGTGAAACACTCATTTTCATATATTTTTGATGCAATTCAAGGGAAGATTAGCTTTTGAATTATAACTATCACTATAAATAACTTCTATCATTATCTTTAGAATCATAGGCTTGTTAGTGGTATTGGAAACTGGGTGTAAAAGAGAAAACTAAAGGTTATGAGCAAAACCAACAAATTAAAAAATATTCTGACACAATTTTATTCTCCTCTCTGTGGCTGAATAAATCCTTTATGAATTATAATCTTTTAAGCTGTTTTCCAAACTGGGCTGATCTGTGATGCATTCTGGGAAGATGAGTTTTGTACTGGTTATAGGCCTTCATCATTGTGTACTATTAAGGAAGTTGGTATTGTTGTGTAATGGCCTTAGTTCTGGACTTTATTATGAGAACCTGAATTTTGGGGCCATTAAAATATCCTGAGGAATAGCAGTATAATGGACACAGTGTCCAGTAAAACTGAATACTCAAAGAAGATTCTTTCAGTTCAGAAAATATCCAGATTTTGCATAGCAGCAACTCCAGCTTTAAGGTTTAGAATGGCACATAGAAATCATTTTGTTACTATACCTTGCAGAAAAGACAGCATTTCTTCACTCTTAAAATTTTCTTAGGTAGTTGAGCATATATTTGTAGGTATTAAAAGATGTCTTTCATCAATGTATCTACCTTTTGATGGTTGTGCTGCAGCTTGCTTTAATTTAACCATGGAGAAAATTGTCATGTTTGCCATATCACTTTTTATTTCCATTCTGGTTTGCTAAAGACTGACTAAAGACAAAAATTAGTTCTGAATCCTGACTATTTATAAAACTAATGGGCTAAATGCTAAACAAAAATGAGTGCCTTATTTTCTCTTACAACAGTCACGCACAGTTATAGATGACACAATAGTTTTTAAAAAAAGATGGCTCATGCTTAGGTTTAGTTATCAAAATCCACAGCATATAGGCTGACAGCTTTTGAAACACATAAACTATTTCTGTCTTTTTTTGTTTCCATAGCAACTGAGTGCTCAAAGCTTTAATTTTGTACTTGAGGAAGGAAAAAACACCCTCTCAGAGTAGGATTTGGAATAGTCTGGAACAAAAGAATGGGGGAATGGAAAATTATGCAACTACATTGACATCACCACCCCCTCACTCAAAATGACCCAAAAAACAACCAATGCCAAACAAGCCTAGCACAAAGCTTTTCTCCCTTTTTTTGATGTTATGAATATTTTTTGGTCAGTGGGTGCTTTGCCTTGGACATTTATGTAATCAAAGGCTGGTCTCTTTCATCATGTAGTGCTTTAACAGAATAAAGTGCTCACAGTGTTATTTATTTAGATGATCACTCTTTTCAACTTGAAATGGAATTTCATTGTAAACAAAAGCTTAATAGATATTCTATTTTTTGTTGCATTAAGCAGGTTGTTATTCATAAGTGTATTATTAAGAGTCTGTCACTGTTTCCAATTTTGATTTGTTTTGATTAAAAACTTGTTATAAAGAGGAATGCTGTTTGTTTCAAAATATTTTGGTAAGATTTGCCGTATGAAGGAGACTATTTTACTAAACTGAAAAGGATATTTATTTATATGTAGAAGTACATTTATTTAAGTTGTAAAACATTCATCAGGAACAGAACTGAAACAGAAACACTATACTAGTGCAAGTTGCAATCCATCCCATAGATGACATACGAGTAAGAAAATGCCTCAGTTTTTTTTCCAAGCATACTCAATTTTGCTATTTATTTCCTAAAAAAAAAAA
>VXBA01005652.1:30131-46619 GCA_013399895.1 Serilophus lunatus
AAAAAAAAAAAGAGCAAAGATAAGAGAGTGTCCCAAGACAATTCATCCCCAACAGGAAGAACTAGAACATTCAACAAATGTAGAAACTTGCTTGCTTTCAGGCATTTATGCAAATATACAGATTTCACCTGTCTTACTGGCTAATTTGTCAAGTAGATATAATATCATGAGAGAAGATATTACATAATGCTACATAAAATATACAACCGATTTTATGTGCAGTGGAACTAGTTTGAGCATACTATTCTGTACCATCTCTGTTATAAAATTAACTTGCAAGTAATAAACTTTTTTTTTAGGACAAGAGGTGCAGCTGGAATAGATCCATTGTCAAAAAACATTGTATTGGTTTCAAATTGAACTGTTCTTGAGTTATATTAGGCAAAGTGAAGACATTAAAGTTGTATAAAAGTTGTGATTTTAAGTTCCAAAGGTTTCACTTGTCAAAAACATAGCCTCTAGGACAAGAATTAAATTTGAACTAGCTGCATAAAACACTACATATAGTATATAAAAAGCAATTTAAAATAAGCTACAGTTGCTGTAAATTTCCTTTGGAACATTAACACTGAGCTTTATCAAGGAGGCATTTCCTTTAATGCATAATGTCCTGATTAACCAAAACTGCTTCTAAAGAGCCATTCCAGTCTAAGATGGCATATGAATGAATGCAGCCTGGAATGGCTTCCTGCTGTCTGTTTTGCTTTGTTGAATAAATACATAAATTATTCCTTTTAATAGCTGAAATACATACTGACTCAGTAGACCATGAAGACATCCTTTAGGATACATAATACGTGTCCTTAAAGGAAAGAAAGCTTTCTGAAGTATTCACTACTTTGTTTTTGAATGAGCCACTCATGCTTTTGATGTACATAGCGGCCATTTGTAGATATGTCTCTGTGATAAATCTCATCTTTCCACCCTATTTATTCTAATGTTATGATCACTAAACCTTAGCTTTGGTTTAGCTCAATGTGAAAGGTGTGGTTAAATCTGTAATAAGCCTTTTCTTAGCTGCTTTATGTTTGCAGCTGAGAAAGAAATCACATAAATCAAAAATTGCCAGATTTGCTAAGACAGAAAATGACAATTTCACGTGCAATATGAAAAACATAAAAAAATACAGTTAAACTGGTTAATAAATCATTAAAAACTACTTTGTCTTAAACGTGAATTGAATATTTTGTTTATTTTTAAAATCTTAATGTTATAATACAGAAAAAGCTTCTGAATAATCCATACTTACCATATATTTGAAAAATGAAACCGTTATTTGGATCATAGAATGGTTTGAGTTGCAAGGGGATCTTGAAGATCAGCTAGTTCTGATCCCCCTGCTATAGTAAGAAACACTTTCAACTAGATCAGGTTGCTCAGAGCCTCATCCAGCCTGTCCTTGAATACCTTCAGGGATGCGGCACCCACTACTTCACTGGATAACCTGCTCCCATGACTCATCACCCTCATAGTAAAAAATTTTTTTCTAAAACCCGATCTAAATGTACACTTTTTTGATTTAAACCCATTCCCCCTTGTTCTGTCACTACATGTCACTACTCTTTTAAATGGTCTTGCCTCATCTTTCCTGTAAGTTCATTTCAGGTACTGGAAGGCCACAATTAGGTCACTGCAAAGCCTTCTCTTTTTCAGAGAACAATCCCAATGCTCTCAGCCTTTCTTCACAGAGAAACACTCCATCTGTCTTATCAGCCTGGTGGCCCTCCTCTGGACTTGCTCCAACAGGTCCATGTCCTTCCTCTGTTAGGGACTCCAGAGCAGTACTCAGGGTGTGGTCTCACCCGAGCAGAGAGGCAAAATCACCTCCCTCAGCTTGCTGGCCATACTTCTTTTGATGCAGCCCAGGATACAATTTGCAATGCTATTTGATTCTACACCTTCTCCATAATAGTGTCAAAATTTCTCAGATAAATATTCTACATGTTTTACAGGCCAATGTTTCAGCTATACAACATGTGACATATTTATGATGAAATTTTCAGAATCTTCAGTTATAAATTTAAAAAGCTTCTTCTGAAGTAATTAGGTACCCAAACTGCTGATTTTCAGAAGTGCCTAACGAAGATAGCCATGTTATGAAATCTTTGTAGCAGTATAACTAGTTGCCTAATAATTGTAAAATCTAGCCTCAGATATGTGGGTACTAAAAATAATCCATTACCCTTTGTAAGACTGATGACCAAATCTTCCAAAATATTTCTGCACAGAACTCCAAATGACAAATTGTTTAATTAGAGCTTAAGTATCTTTGAAGACATGAACTTTCAGAAGTTTTTGAAAGATATGATCATAAACATAAAAGAGTATATGAATCCAAACTTTCTCTTAAGTGGTGTATACAAAATTTATTCTGAGTCAGTATTGTACAGTGAGCTGTAAATTAACTAATACAGCAGATCTCATGAGAAAGGTCAACAGTATATAGTGACTGATTAAGATTAAAAATTCCTGTATTCTCTCTATCTCATATATTGTTGTGACTGTTTAGAAAAACCAAAACACTTTTGCAAGCTAGCATTGATATTGACTTTTTTACCCTGATCAGATGCATGTCTCTGGGATAACACGCAGAATTACACACAGAATTAACTCGGTTGGAAAAGACCATAGAGATCATCAAGTCCAGCCTTTTATCTAACTTAACAATCTATCCAACACCAATCTATCATCTAAACCATCTAAATCATGTCACTAAGCTCATCATCCAACATATCCTTAAACACATCCAGCGACAATGACTCCACTACCTCCCTAGGAAGACCATTCCAATGGGAAATCACTCTCTCTGTGAAAAGGTTTCTCCTAATATCCAACCTAAACCTCCCCGATGCAGCCTCAGACTGTGTCCTCTTGGCCTGTCACTGTGAGCCTGAGAAGGGACCACCCCCGCCTGACTACAACCTCCTTTCAGGTAGCTACAGACAGAGATAAGGTCACCCCTGAGCCTCCTCTTCTCCAGGCTGAACAATCCCAGCTCCCTCAGCCGTTCCTCATAGGGCTTGTGCTCCAGCCCCTTCACCATCCTCGTTGCCCTTCTCTGGACACGCTCCATCAACTCAACATCTTTCTTAAACTGAGGGGCCCAGAACTGGACACAGTACTCGAGCTGTGGCCTAACCAGTGCCAGGTACAGAGGATAACTTCCCTGGTCCTCCTGTCAACACTATTCTTGATGCAGGCCAGGATGCCATTGGCTTCCTTGGACGTCTGGGCACACCGCTGGCTTATATTCAGTTTCCTATCAACCAACACACCCACGTCCGTCTCCTCCTGGCCATTCTCCAACCACACCGTTCCCAGCCTATAACTCTCCATGGGGTTATTGCGGCCAAAGTGTAAAACCCGGCACTTGGATTTATTAAACCTCGTGCTATTGGACTCAGCCCATCTATCCAGCCTGTCAAGGTCTCTCTGCAGAGCCCTCCTTCCCTCTGACAGATCGACACTCATTCCAAGCTTGGTGTCATCCGCAAACTTACTAATAATGGATTCCATCCCCTTGTCCAGGATTATATGGACACAGTTCTGACCTTGGTAAATATTGAGCATATTTTGCATAAATGCATGTTTTTCAAATGTTGCTCTGCTGTACTCTCATGTGCTCTTATCTCAGTGTTCTATGGCATTGCTGTTTCATACACCATGTCAACACCAAAATAGTATTGTTTCCAGAACATAGACCCAAGCAATGATGTTAAAGTTAACTTATAGCTTTTTACAATAAGGAGCTTTTGGTACAGAAAGAAGATGCTCTTATTCCCCTCAGTGCAGTTCATTGTGGAGTATTATCAGGAAATTTTATTTCTGTATGCTTTATGTTTCTGTCTTGCATCAGAGTAGGTGATTAAGGAAATGATGAGGAAATCCCTTGTCACCAAACTCTCTCCTGAAATAATCTGGTGGATATACACCTTTCTGTAATCATGGTCAAATACAGTTTTTAGTTCTGAACGGTCATTATAGAAATTTTTCTGATTGGTTTCTGGTTATTTTCATGTATTATTTTAATGTGCTAACGTACTGAACTATTATATCTAAATGGAAATGTGTTGTCTCTGAAGTCTGCTGTAAAAACATTGTTCATGGACTTTCAAATGATTTTTCATAGTAAATTCTCTTCTATTTTGAGAAATTATAGAATGTAGTATTTTTGGAATAAAATAATAAAATGGAGAAATATTTTTTTTTTCCAATAAGAGAAGATAGTTAAATTCCTCCAGAACTTTGAGATAATGCTCTAGTGGAAGGCTCTGGAAGAAATCAAGACATTCTTCCTCATATTTTCTTAAGTAGAACTAAGCCCACGGCTGCTGTATGTAGACAATAGGATAAAAGTCACTGATGTAACATAGTTTTGAAGGAGCATACAGGTCAAATCATATCCTTCTTGCTGTTCTTCTATGTCTTCTTGCTCCTATGCAGGAGGATTCTCATAAATTATGATGCTATCTGTATATGGTTCAATGTCAGAGTTGACTGCTGTTTTGACAGCAGGAATATTTGCTATATCAACAGAATAAAATCATAATAATTTTTTTAAAAATATATGTCCTATTGAAATAACTCTTCCATTTTCTTGAAGTTGTTAGCACTTCATTTCAAAACCTATGGAGGAAGTTATGATGTGTAATGGAGGAAAAATAGAACACCTTTAGTTGCATATAATTAGTGTTGCACAGGATCAAATTATAATATGATATAAGTATAATATATAGAATGTAAATGTAAATATAGGTAGAATACACAAGCTGTCTAAATTGAAATATAATTACTTTAGCACCAATAATATAATCCAGAAACAGAATGCCAGGTCTTTCAGTTTTACACTGGTTGTGAAACAAAAAAATCACTGAAACTTTATCACCACCTGTTTTTTACTGAAACCTATTATTAAGTAGCAAATGGGAATTAATTTCAATGCACTGTATGGTTTTATAATAGTTCAAATCATATCACCTGTTAGTCTTTTGTAAGTGACAAAATTTCAGGGAAGTATCTCAGGTCTCTTTCTTAACTTCTCTTATTGTTGTCTAGTGCCCTCTTTAACTACATAACAAATATGAAGCAAATGCTTTTGTTAATTTTCAGACTGCAATTTCTACTATCTAATGTTTCAAACAAAATGCCAGATTTAGTAGAAGAATTCAAAGCACAAAATAGCTCTGTTCTTGTTACATCAAATGACTGACCACAAGATGTCTTGAATCAGCAAGCAATATAAATGCTAATAAATGACCACTGCATAAAGGTAGTACCAAAATGGAATGCAGACATGAGCAAAAATAAGGAAACCAGCCCCTTTTCCCTCCTTTTCCCTCTCTCAGTAAAACATTCCTTTCTTCATACAATCTATCTATAAAGCACATACAAAAATCAGAAACAATTTTCAGCCTTTTATACCAGTTTGAAATGGCACTACACTCTTATTTTCCTCTCATCTTTACTCATTTTTATGACCTTTTCCCAATATAAGTTCTTAACTCACCAGTAGCTGTTCTATAGTTGTCATTAAATGTTCAGACTTTAAAGCAATCCGAGATTATAGGGCACAAACATGTTGACGTTTGCATGGTTATAATGTGTTTGGACATTTTGAAGGACCTTTCACTGTTTAATATAGAAGGTGTAAAAGAGGTGGAAAAACTGAGGGCACAAGGAAATGGAGGACTAAGGAAGAGAGAAGATAATATAGAAATTATACTGTATGTAATATAACAACATATAAATTATGTATGCCACTAAGGATAAGAGACTCTCCAAATCAGAAGAAATATGCAGGTAAATTTACTTTTGCCTGGTTTTTATCTGCACACCTCTCTGTACATTCTGAAATATGCAAATGTGTCCCTCTAAATGTAAACAGAGGTTAGGGGTCTCAAATGATTCTGCATTAGAGTATATGGAATGGTGGTATTTCAAGTACTAGGATTCAGGAGGTTTCACTTATACTATTGGAGTCTCATCAGTATTTCATAATAAGCATACTAAATTACTTCTCAAAAATTTTCTTGCCAGGGTGCAAAGGTGTATCTTTTAATGTAAATAAAACTATCGGGAATAGTAGTTTGATAGCAGTGTCAATCATACCATAACATTTCAAAGCTAAATATAATTGAAATTTTGGGGGAAAAATAGAAACTGAAATTGGATTCCTACAGAAAACACTGCCTTTTATTTCTTCCAAACCAGAATTTGAGATGGAAGAGCTCCAAGTAAGAATTAAAAATGTTGACTTTGAGATGCACTTTCTTCCCTATAACAGTCAGAGCCATAAACTCTGTATTTTCATAAACAGATGCATATGTAGCTATTGGTATATGTAGAGATACCACTCAGACAAACACAGGTGTTTCAAGAAATTGAAACTCTAGTACACTAAATTCCATGTTTCAGTTTGGCAGTTATGACAAAATTAAGAACACTTGAATATATGCTCGGCAATGTCGAGAACCCGTTCAGTTACAGTGACTAAACCTTCAGATTTCCCACCATTATTAACTTTTTATTTTAATTAGAATCTGGCTGGAGTTTTTTATTTTTTTGGCTTTCTTTGTTCAGAAAAAACAGATTAAAACTTTTTTATTTTTTATTTTTTTTTTTTTTTTTTTTTTTTTCCCCTCCACAGAATCACAGAATGCAAGAAGCTTAAAAGGACCACTGGAGATCATCTGGTCCAACTTTTCTGCTCAAAAATGGTCACCTAGAACAGCATGCCCAGCCCCATAACCAGATGAATTTTAAAATCTCCAAGGATGGAGATTCCATGACTCAGCAACCTCTTCTGATGATTGAAATTAGTGAGCCAATGAGATTTGTGAATTGTGTTTGAAAGTCCTGGATGCACTTAATGGTCCAAACCTTTATGAAAAAAGTTTGCTATACTTATTTTATTGTTACATCCTATTGTATTTTATTTGTTTGCAGAGTTGTCATGAATGCAGATCCACTCAGGACCTGATTACATAAATACTGTTTCTTTGTGTGCTTCACTTTAACTAATGAAGATTTTCAAACAACATTCTGCATCTATTAAGGAGGGCTGGAAGCAATATTGTAATACTGCTTCCAATGTCTCAATGATGTCACAATGTATTGACTATACATGAATGACAAATACAGAATTCTTAAAACTGGTGATTAAGAAGCATTTGTGAGAGAGTGCTGTTGTCCAAGAATATGCAAGATTGTTGGTCTTAGTCAGGTGTAGATGACAAAATTTTGCCTCATGAATGTCATTCATCTCTTGAATTGATAATTTTAATCACTTCTGAGATAATTCTAAATTTTCTAAAATTATTTTTTAAAATATATTTTTGATGACCTTAAGAGCTTCCTTAAGAGAATAATTAAAAGCAAAATAACTTTTTGAGCCATAGATGCATTTTCAGTAAACACAGGAATACAGGAAAGATGTGAGAATGGACGGATGGCTCGCTTATTTTTTGTAAAAGATAGAGAAATTATATTTGTTGAGAAAGTACACTCTTCAGGTTCGCAGAGAGAGTATGCCCTCAATTTCACTGCACTATACCAGTGTTCATTCAACTGACAAACTTCACAACTCAAAGGGCAGCCTACACTTTGTTCTAAGTTTCTGCTGGAATGGAAAACCTACCAGGGGGAAACTTGCACAGAGGATATTGTGCTGGTAAATTTTGTTCAAAGTTGTCAGATCTCTGAAATTAAATTGAAAAGGAAAAACCAATTTTCTTTGAGAACAAAGTTCAGCTCATTCGGTGTGCCTTACCTGTCTAATTTCCTTCCCTGTAAAAGAAATTTTGACTAAGTCTATTTGAAAATGTATTTCATACTAATATGGACATAGCTTAGAAAATTTAATTCTAGTTAACATAATATTTATAGACAGTAAGTACAAGTTAATTTATTTCTGTTTAGAAAAATGCCAAATTTTGTAAAAGGATTGGACATTTTTATTTTGTCTTACCAAATGTGCTTTTCAAGGCTTTGAATTAAAATAAACAACATGATCCTTAACGGGTTTTTTATTCACCTTTTCGGTAATGGATAAATAGTGTGATTTAAGATATTTCAGGTGTGAGTTGAGTTCCTGAGAAATTTAAGCTAATTATAAAAAATTCAAGTATGAAAACAAGATATGCAGTAAATCCAAATCCACTACTTATTTTTAAGGTTTTTGATATTTTAATTTGACTTTTAATAATATTATAATAACATATAAATATATATATATGAAAATGTGCATTAATTATAAAATTCTGTGACCACAGAATCAGAATCACAGAATCATATGCCGAGTTAGAAGGGACATACAAGGATCATTGAGTTCAATCCTTATCCTGAAGCATCACACCATGTGCCCAAGAGTATTTTCCAAATACTTCCAAATACTGTCAAGCATGATGCTGTGACTACTTCCCTGGGGAGCCTGTTCCAGCGCCCAACCACCCTCTGCGTGAAGAATTTTTTTTTAATATGTAACTCAAACCTTCTCTGACACAACTTCAGGCCATTCCCTCTGCTTCTGTCACTGGTCACTACAGAGATCACTGTTTGTCCCTCCTCTACCCCTTACAAAGAACTTGTAAACTGCAGTGAGGTCTCCCCTCAGTATCCTCCCAACCCAGGTGCAGAATCCAGCACTTTCCCTTGTTGAACTCCGTATGGTTGGTGATTGCCCAGTTCTCCCATTTGTTGAGGTCTCTCTTGAGGGCCTCCCTGCCTCTGAGGGAGTCAACAGCTCCTCCCAGTTTTGTGTCATCTGTAAACTTGCTTAGTATCCCTTTCCAGTCCTGTGTCCAAGTCTTTTATGAAGATGTTGAAGAAAATAAGGTCTAAGATGGATGTACATGACTATAATTATGAAAATATAAGTTAATAAAAACACCACCTGCTTTATGAAAGGATTGAATATTTGGATACATCAGATATTTGGACGTATTAAAAGTTAATTCAAAATGTACAATATTTATGTTTCAGAGTGTATTGGAAAAGTTGCCTAACTATCAAGGAGTCTGCAACATATTTTTATTTCTCCCTGTATTCCATGGAAAAGGGTTTCTTCACTGTGGTACTTGGAAATTTGAAAATGACATATTTGACCTCAGGACCAGATTCTTGAAATATATTTATTACCTACATCAAAAGCAACATGTCTCTGTCACTCTATATTTATTAAAGCCCCTCATCCCACTTCTGTGTAAATAGGATGCCTGTACTCAACAAAGGCCAAATCAATTCATATACCATTAAGAGCATTTTTAGAAAGAGCAGTGATTAAACTTATTTGAAAAAATCCAGTTTTAGGTGTTGGCTGTGCAAGTAAATATTCCTTGTTCATTGTGATCAGGTTAACCACCTCTTTTATCACATCAGTGAAATAACCTGGGTCAGTTTCCCAGTTTTAACATTAGCCTTCAATGCTGTGCTGAGTCAGCCTGCTCTGAGCTGTTTCAGACAATACCTGATCAGCATGATCAGCTAGTGGATCTAGGGAGTTCTCTACACTACAGCTTAAAATGTAATTAATAATGTTGTAATGCATGAAATGTTATTGTCTAACTGAAATGAAATTTATTGTGGTAGGACTAATTTAGCAAAGTTTGAAATGGGGAGAGGTGATACTCAAAAAGACCATGGAATGATGTCTGTTAAGCAGAGAAGCTTATTTTCTGTGCTTCTGTGTTGAAATTGTACTTCGGGTTTTTGGGGTTTTTTTTGAGGACATAACAGATAATGATAGTAAACAATCTTTAAAACTTTGTTCTTTACAGCTTAAAAAGATAAGCTGACTGGATAAAAGAAACTGAACACATATGTTAAGATGTTCATGATATATGTAACACACATACAGATAGTAAGGCCACAGAAATGACAAAACAATATTATCATCTGTGTAAAATAGTTGAACTCACTTGAATGAAGAGTTGCATTCACTAACAGTGTTTATTTAAAAGTAGGAATAGGCATCATTGGCTTGCCATCAGTTTTCAGAACAAGAGCCTTTTTGTTCAACCCTGTAAAACTACCTCCAGAGAAATTGCCTATGTGAACGATTTTATTCTGTTTTCTGATAGCGGTCTGGCATTATTAGGAGCGAAAACTGTTGTCTTTAAAGGGTGATAACACATCCTGGAGGGTTAACAGAATGCACATATGCATCCCAAATTCTTAGGAGGTAGGTTCCTCCTGAACATGAAAGAGGAATGTACTGAGTCATGTGCATCAATGCAGAAACATATTTTAATTTTTACTAAAAGTACACTTTAGTTCGATAAAATGCTGCTGAGAGCTGAATTTTTTTTTTTTAGTTTTTCATTTATTTCTAGTCTGTCCTGAAGCTAAGCATATTAAAAGCCTGATTTGCTGCCAGAAGCAGAAAGTGACGTTTGGCTCAAACTCTTTCCAATGCATGAATCATTGTCAGTTCACATCATATTTTGCATTGGTATAAAAACATCAACAGACTGCCATAACAGAAGTAGATTAAGCTTCTGTTTAAGTTGCAGATTGGCAAACCGATGAGGATCACTGGTATTTCAATTATCAGTCAGCCACTGGTCTCTTCTGGGTATGAAAGAATCTGAAATATATTCAGTCCTGGAAACTTCAACAGTATTACAACATTTGCTCTGAATTGCTCCTTATTTGACAATATTTCTGATGGAAATGAGTTCAGAAAATATCAACACACTATGACTATGTTACTGTAATCTGTCAGGTAGTCATAAGGCTGGAAAAATTGTTTAAATCACAGAAGAATTTTCAGCTTTTTAGAAACTGTGTATTTTTAGAGAGGAGAGATATATAACGTGTACATTTATAATAGGACCTTTTGAAAACATGCATTTTTGTGGCTAGTTTTGTGCAATTAAATTTCAAGGAAGCATGTGGTTTGAACCTGAGTTTTCCGGATTGAATCTGATATCCCAACAGGAAAGGTTGACAAAAGTAAGCCAGTACCGTTCTTTGCTTGAAGTGCAAACCTCATTTAGGGTTCCCTTTTGTGGGGAAAAAAAAAAGCCAATTCAATGTTACAGGTAAAACATTCGTTCATATGACAGGCTTACATGGTTATGGCTATCTGATAGAACTGATAGAAATAGTAGGTGCATCTCTCCATTAATGTTTAATATTACAAATATGAATTTGTGTCAGAAGTAGGTCAGCTAATAGGTAATCTTGTCAAAGAATGGATGACACAAGGCTGTGATATGATGAAGCTGAAGATTGCAAGCATTAGAAGAAAGGAGGGGAATAGCTTAGGGAAGTAAAGACTGAGTGTGAGCATACCTGTGGCACTTCAGGCTGTTACAAAAACATTAACAACCTGTCTGAATTTTTTATTGCATGCTACTTCTGTTTTCTCTAAACTGCTCTCCTAGGTTTAAAAGCTAAGATTTTTTGTTGCAATATTTTCTTAACTGGCGGAATTTAGCTTATTTTCTATCAGTAGATTTCTCTTTAAGCATAAGATTAGCCATTCAACATGATGAATTTCAAAGAATTGCAAATACTAGTTAATGAATTTGCTGAAGTGTATAAACAATATTTGTTTCTGAAGACTTCAGAATTACTGAGGAGCTATTAAAAGGGGCTGGGGCAGCAAACAATCCACTCTTTTCACATCGCATGATGTTTCTTTTAGTAAACTCTTCTTCTACTACTGAAATAATAGAACAAATGCTAAACCATGAAGAGCTAATAAAAAACTGTGGAAAGTTTTTCATTGATTTTTGCTAATTTTACAGGTAGCTTGTCAATACTAGCACATACTGGAAAGGAGAAGCAAAAAGAGCGAGTATAATGGACTCATGGAAAAGTCTTTTGAGTCATTCAGCTTTTAAATTGGATAAAAGAGGACATATATATATGTCAGAAAGCAGTTTCAGATAGTAAAGTGAAGGTCTAGGCATGCATCTGGATTTCAGATACTAATTTTACCAGAACTTTTTTATGTGAAATATTATTGGAAACATTATAACAGCTAAAAGGTGAATATGTAGAAGAAAACATAGCATTAAATTTCAAGGAGACATTTATTAGGATCGTTAAATTAGGCCATTCTTTAATGGTTAATGATGTCGAAGAAGAAATACATGAACTAATTACATCATAATTTGATGAAAAATTGAGGAGAGAGAAGAATAGCAAAATGAGGGTCAGAGGCTCTTTTAGAGAACCCAAAATAGTACAGAGCAAATATGCATGCCCCTTATGAAGCACTGAGGAAAAAAGGCTGAAAATTTACAAAAGCAGAAGGTTATGCAACAGAAAGAAATTCATAGTGTAACTACACAAAGAAGCAGATTCATTCACATGTGTACATAGGACAGGTGATTAGTAGTATCAAATCCTTGGATTGTATCCTGTCACATAAAAATTGGTGAAATGAAGACTTCTTGATTTCAGTGGTGAGAGAGTAGTCACATAAAATAATGTTTACAGGAAATATGTATTTTTGACTTGAATAGAAGGTGCTATGGTATAGAAAGTATGCAATGCCTTTGTTTTTCTTTACATCTCAGTCCAGATGTATACAACTACAAAAATAATATTTGTACATAGGAAAGGAAATGAATCTTGTAGCCTTCTCCCATATTAATACGAAGCAGAAGATCTGATCTTGAGTTATCTGAACACATTTCTATAGTTATGGGTTTTTTCTCAAGAAAGTTCAAGAAATTAGATTTTTCTGACACTTAATACTTTTACAAGTTGTTCATGTTCTTCCCACTGTTGACAGTGGTTTTTATTGTGATCTTGGTCAATGTTCATTCTTAGTCTGAGTGGGCTGAAACAGATTCTTATCCTTGTATTGCTTTAACTAACTTCTGTGTAAAGTAAAAGTAATGCTAATATCAAAGGGCTGGTACAGGTGTTTCTCAATTATTTTTTTCAACATATCCCATTTCTGAATCTGGTAAAAGTGAAGAGTTCTTTACTTTTCATCAACAATACTTGTTGTTTTGCAAATCATATGGGAAAGAGAGAGTTTAGGGCAAATGGATGGACAATTAAAAGGACATTATGGAAAATATCAGATCATGGAACTGTTGCTTTGAAATCATAAAACAAACTTTGGCGAGGCTTTAACTTCTGAAGAAGTTTTAGGATTGTCTTTGATGTGATTGACTTTGCTCAAAGTTCTTGTAGCAGGTGGCAAATGTCAGTCTTGAAAGAATAAGAGTCTGTTGAAATAAATTTTTTATCAGAATAGATTCTAAATTGTTTACTTAGAGAATCAAAGTGATATGATAGTTACTACTATGAAGATTAAAAGTGAAATTTTAGAATGCATAAATCTTGGCAGAAATGAGGTGATGCCTAAATGTCAATATAAATAGACTCCACCTTAAGTTCTTCACTCCATCTCCTATTAAATTATTCTAATGTGCACTAAAAATCAGAGATTTTTTACATCTCCTTTGTATTCACGAACACATTATATCTCTCTCCTGGATGTGTTGTTTCAGTCATAGTGTACTGACTCCTGAAATGAAGAGTACTGACCATTCTGAATAGCTGCTATATGTAGGATATCCTCCCACCTCCAATTTCTAAAAAAAAACAAAAAAACAAACAAAAAAAAAAAAAAACAAAAAAAAAAAAAACAAAAAAAAAAAAACGAAGAAAAAAGTCACAACACAACCTCATTTCTGATGCCATATTTTTAAAACATTAAAAAATCTCTATGAAGAAATAAAACCTGAAGTGTTTGATTTCCCACATATTTAAGTCAAAACTATTCCTGTCATTTACTCAGGTATTAAAAAATATTTAGAAAATCCCTCACATGTTAAAGCAAATTATTATTGTATCTTAATGAGAGACAAAGAATAAAATTTTACCATTCCTTACCCCTCTATCAAGTCTATACTTAGAAACTTTTCCCATTGCTATAATTTTTAATCATTTACATTGAGGGAGATGGCATGAGGCATCAAAAACCAAGTAGCATAACTAGAACGCCAGCTTCACAAAATAATCAGGGTCTAGTGGGATGTATAATAAAGTATGCCAGACTGTGTCATTATAATGTAATTTTGAGAGAATTATACATATTCATTCTTCTCATTTAGCAGCTGAATGACAACAAGCAGGTGAGAACATCTATATGATACATCAAGCAAGACAGTTGCCATTATGAACAAAACATAAAAGAGTGTGACAGAATTGAAAAATGGTAGGAATGTTCTGTTCATACCTTACAGGCATTGTTATTCTTTGATAGTAAAATGAAGCTTGCTTGGGAGTAGGGTCTGTCTTGGTGTCATTTTAGGTAATATTTCTGTGACAAGTTGCAAGAAGTATGTACTTCTTAATAAAATTCCCAATAAGCTATTTAAAAGTATTCTTAGTACTGCCAGCTTCTCTTCTGTTTTGTACCCATTTTTTTTAGTTTCTGTAAAATGAAGGCTAGACTCATCATTAATGAACTACAAAAACATGACCTCCTCTTTTAATAATGAAAAATTAAATTATACCGTGAAATTACTGAGTGACAAAATAATCAACTCCCTTTCTTATTTCTACAATGGGTTTTTTGGATTGCGGAACGTTTCTTTATGTCTGTAAAACAAACTACTAAAAAGTCCTTTCTCAAAACTGATTTTCCCCTTTTTCTCCAATTTTACAGTGCAATAGTGACAGGTTGCTGTCTTGTGTCCTTCAAGCTGCAGTCATTCTCTGACAAATTATATCCAAAGGGATTACAAAACAGAGCTGCCTCTTAAGAATTGAGACTTGTTGCTTTGTAACAAAATTGCATTAAAAATCATAAACTTACACAAAAGTGTGTCAAACATTCTAGAATAAGAAAAAATATTATTTGATACTTTTCTCTGGGCCATATTTTCAATAGCAGATGTTCAAGAATAAAGAAATGCTAACACAGAATTACAAAACCAGCATCCAGACCACTGTTTGCTTTTCTTTATGCAGTAAGACATTAAGATGCAAAATTTTATTTGGGATTATTCACATATTTTCAAGAGAAAAAGAAATTTAGATGTCAGTGGCTGGTTGTCCATGAGAACTGAAAAATGGATAAATCTTGAACAATCTAGAAAATCTAATTGGACATGAAAGTATGTATTATTATAATTTGAGTGGAGGATTATAATCAGTGATCACTGAAACTTATTTTAATCTTTTTCCTTACAATATTTTAAAAAATTATCATGTGTTTATACACAAACCTACCTATTAGATTTCAACATTATTACCAAAGTAGCAATTTTAGTAACTGTGAAAGACTGTGAATGAAAGACTTTCATGGACATTTAGTAGTAAGAGCTATAAAACCTAAAATGTCTTTTTATTTGGCATTAAACACCATACCAGAGATGTGTTGAGAATTTTGGCAAGCCTACAAAGTTTTTGAATGGGTAATGAAAACACTGTGCACAGGACAAATGAACCAAAATACTGTAAAATAGAGCAGCCTACTCAGTATGTGTTTCTGTGGTAAAGGAAAACAAAAAAAAATGCAGTACTGAGAGTAATTGTATAAAATATGGGGTCCTGAAAAAACTCAGTTAATATTTCAGGACATTGTTTGTGGTGGAATTTCCAGACACTAAAGTGAGTGTAAAATTTATCATATATTCATAGAATCATTTAGGCTGAAAAAGATCCTTAAGATTAAGTCTAACAATAAACCTAACACTGCCAATCCCACCTACATAGAAAATGATTGACATATATTGTGTTGTCTCACTTAACTATTGATACATAGTGGTGCACACCAACACGTCATGCAAGTCTGTGGGTAACAAAAATCAGTTTCAAAACTTGATAGCTTGAGTTCAGAAATGGCCTTTGGAGGAAAAGTGGTGTCTTTCTGTGTTATACATGATAGATACAAAATAAAATCAGCTGGTTTTTCTGAAACAAGAATGTATAAATTACTGCTGTGTTAATTTCTATATTTAATTTATATGCTCATAGCATTTAGAATATATTAATATTCCTAATTTAATATATTTTATTCCTTTTTCCTGCCAGTCTTGGCTTCTTTCAACAGTCTTGGCTTACTGGAGAGGTTCCAGGTGATTTGAAATTGGCCAATGTGGCACCTATTTATAAGAAGGGCAAGAAGGAGGATCCGGAGAATTACAGACCTGTCAGCCTGACCTCGGTACCAGGGAAAATTATGGAGCGTATCATCTTAAGGGAAATTATACTGCATCTACAGAAAAATAAGGGGATCAGATGTAGCCAGCATGGATTTAGAAGGGGAAGATCCTGTTTAACTAACCTAGTCTCCTTTTATGACCAGGTGACTCATCTGATCGATGAGGGGAAACCTGTGGATGCAGTGTGTCTTGATTTTAGTAAAGCCTTTGATACTGTCTCCCATAACAAACTCCTGGTTAAACTGATGGATTGTGGCTTAGACAGGTTTACTCTGTCCTGGGTTAAGAATTGGCTGGATGGCCGAGCTCAGAGAGTGGTGGTGAATGGAGTCATGTCTAGTTGGAGGCC
>VXBA01005652.1:46800-90303 GCA_013399895.1 Serilophus lunatus
TTTAGATGGTATAGATGTTAGACTGATGTTGGGCAGGTTGTTAACCTAGGTAAAGGTTGGACTTGATGATCTCCATGGTGTCTTCCAATCTTATTAAATCTGTGTGTGATTCTGTGCGTAATTTTTCAGTGGCTTCTCAGTGGTTCCCCAGTATCTAATATTTTGTCTTCATATAGCAGCTATATAATTTGTGTCTGAACATCTTTCCTTCTTTTGACATTAAATTTTCTTCTTTTTGCAGTTTTCAGCTAAAGATACAAATGTGTACTGAAAAGAATAATTCCTAATATGCAGGACTGTAGCTTAAGGATAAACAAAAATTAATTAGGACACAGTCATTCAGATGATCCTTTTATCACTCTTTCAGCATGAACAGTAATGAATAAATTAGAAATATTAAAATTATAAAAAAACAGCTGACATGTTAATAGAATTTTTCAAGTCTTTGTTTTACATGCATGAGTTACACATTTATTTTAACTGTATTTGTATTTTCCATGTCTCTTTGATTTTGTAGATTGATTTACTTTGTAAATAAAGCCTAAACTAGAAGTGTTATTTTGGAATTATGGCAGTTCTGTCCACTAGATACTTCAGCAGCCTCAGAGTAAGGATCTGTGGAATATATTCAGAACTCTGCCTGCCTTTTTGACATTTTGATTGAATTAATATGAAGTCAATACATCTCAGCATAGAAACTATCTGATAGCTTACTCAAATTTGTAATCTATCATATAAATTTTACCTATTCAGATTAAGTACTTTTTTTTTTTTTTTTTCTGTTCATCAAAATCTCATCAGTGTAATTTATGGTATTGAGTTGAGAATTACAATTTAATACCTACATGTAAGTTGCCATCAGCTAGCTAAAGAAGCATCAATAACATTTATATTTTCAAAATATGTGAAGTTAATTTTTTCTTACTTTTCTGAGAAGCAGCTCATGCCTTCCCAGCTTATAATATAAAATTTGACTGACTTCAGTATTTCTCTTCTTTTCGTTATTGAACTTACAGTTATTTTAAGGGAATGGAGTATCTTACACCAGTCCTGACTAATCAACAAGATATATCATATTCTGATATGGAAAATAAAATAATGTGAAGATGTGAATCACCTTGGAGATGAATCATATTGCTGTAAAACAAATAATTTACATTTAAATAACTTATATCCTTTTCACCTATTTTGAAAGTAATCTTTACTTTTTCTCAACTAATCTCCAAATTTATGAGCTAGTTTGATCATATTTGTGCAATAAAATTGAAAATTTTCGATATAGTAGGTAATCAGTTTTAGTCTCCTCATCTGTGTTTCCAATCTCATTACGGATTGCAATTTCCAGTGCAGATTACATGATGACCCATCATTGGCTTTGTTGTTTCTGAATTACTGATTCCTCGCCTATTGCCAGATAAGAACAAAGACTATGCATCAGTCTGACAGCTTGCAAACAGAAAATAGGCTTGTAGGATTGGATTTAAATCCCAGGTGTAGGGGATAATTACCACATCAGTCATGCAGTAACTGAAAAATGGTATTTCAACAAGAAAAATTGCATTCCTTTTATAGTGCCAACAGAAATAATTTTTTGAGGCTTCATACTGATTCAGTGCATCATTACATGTGCACTGTACTCATTAAATGTAATGTTTTTTACAATCTTGAAAGCTTATTGTTTCAGATACTTTTGTGGCTGAGTTAGCTCAAATCAGGATTTGTGAAACCTTGACAATTCTGAGGTCACTCAAAGGAATAATACACATTATACAAGTGAAGCAAGACTTATTTTGGGAATAGCACAAACCAATCAAAACCTCTGTTGTTTCAGAGAGAGAGAAAAAAAAAGATACTAAAGTAGAAAAGCATAAATCTTACTTTGGAAAATCCTCAAGGGTTAGACCCTTTGATGCAGGCCTTTTCATTAAGCTAAACAGAATGATAATAAGCTGCTATCATCATTTGCGTGGGCTTCTTTATTCTATATTTTTCAGTAAACAAGATACTGGTATCAATTAATTCTTTTATAGGCCAAAATGGAAATGCTTTCTCTTGAATTCTATGTCAGCACGGAATGTATGAATGTCCGAGTTATGCCAGATGGGCCATTGGTGCTCTGGATTTCCCAGGGGAACTTCAGAAATAGCCAGCTAAGGTTTATAAAGACAAATGTCTTCTGCAGTGTATATTTTTTAGCTTATAAAATGAATGTTTAAATGGTCTTGTAAGAATCACTCCCGGCTTTAGGAAGCAAGCAGGAATATTTGGATTATTTAAGTAAACATACATGGATAGCTCAATCATTGTGAGGACTAGGTGAAAGGGTCATCTCAATGAGGGAAAACAAGAACATGCCACCAACAGAGCCTATCATGTAGTTTGCCAGGTCTTTGTTTATCTCTGGCACTGTCACAATTATGTTGTATACACAATTAACTACTGGACAAGCTATGAACAAAGGCAACAGTTTCCAAACCACTACCAGCATTTTAGACAGCACTATTAGACTTGCAGACAGTTAGTCTTGCTCCAACGTCTCTTTTTCTGTGCTACAGAAAGAAACTCCTTCCTTTCATTCACTCAAAATTCATCTTCTTGGTTGATTTAGACTTTTCAAACACGTGGGGAATGAGGAGTCCTTGGCCTACAGAAAATTTTGGGGCTAAATACTTCTACCTTGAATGAATTTCATGCAAAAAGATTACGATCTCCCTGGGGTAATTTTTGTATTCAGCACTGTTATTCTTATAGACGGCCTCTATGGCAGTTCAGCCTCTGTGGATAAAATGTCTCCAAAAATGGCTTCTATATAGGTTCAGGAAAAATAATGAAATGCTAGAAAAAGCAATGGGGAAAGTTGGGAAGCATTGAGAAGTCTTTTACACTGAGTGAAAATTTAAGATGCTTTTTCCAGTGTATTATATTCTTTAAGAGTTAGGTCCATAACATTTTGCTCAAGAGTCTATTCTTGTAGCAATTTGAACAAACTAAAAAATTTATTGCCAGATAGTGGTAACCGAGCATTGCTCATCAAGACATTTAATCCTGTTTTGTGGGGAGAAGGAAGAGCTATGTCAGATGTCTGAGTCTTTAGAGAGGACATCGAAGTCCCCTTGATATAAATCTTTGTTGGCATTTTCAGCAGTTAATTGTTCAAGAAATTTTGAGAGAAGTAAACAAGAGATCATCACAACTTCAATTAATTCCTGAATTAATAGAACAAGGATTTGCAGGTGAGAATGCTGCCATGTACTTCAACAGGAAGAATGCCAGGTGAGTGCTATTAATTTCCAAATTATTATTTATATTTTGGCTTGCTTTAGTTGCATTGGCTTCTGAACAGGACTCTAACAGTTACAACCGAAGAAATTAGTTATACAGTTTGGAATAGTTTCAAAGGGTACTAGAACATGAAATGGTAGTGATGTGATCCTTGAAATAGTAATGTATAGTTTCTTACAGATCAGTTGGAGGCATTAATGCATGAATATCTTACCAAGAAAGGTGAATGAAACTAGAAATTAGCATTTTGTTCTGCTCTGGAAACGCCAACTCCTATAATGCTGTGGAGAATGGAACTTAAATGCATGAGTGTTTTCAGTGATTTACATGTAATAGATAAATTGTGGGAACAATACGAAACAGATTTAGGGATTATAAAATTATTTTGTAACTATACAGTATTTCATAGACAAGTGTGTTCTATATCTGTCTTTTTCCATTTTGAGGGAGGTTTTTAACTCAACTATCTTAGTTAATTTGAGTTCTCCTTATTCTAAATTAAATACATTTAAATTAAATACATTTTAAAAAATTATCATTAAAATTACAGTCATGTTCTTATTGCAATTTTTAATTATTTGAATTGTGCAACTGATGGCATCAATCTTCATGAATATATTCTGAAGGCTTGGCTGTTATGGAGAATATCACTATAGGATTTAAATATATCTTGTAAATATTCAGTGACATGAATATTACATCTGTAGTATGACAAAGATTTACATTCTTATTTCTTCTCAAGACTAATTTTTTTTTCTTTTATTCTTTTGTTTGTATTCTAAGACACAAATTATCAGACAGTTAACTTGAACACAACAAATGTAAGGACAGCACACAGGTAAATGGGCATGCAAAACACTAATTTACACTTGCAAAATAGGTAATTTCACGCACTGGTGGTAACCTGCACATACAATTATTCATCTTGTTCATGCATATGCATGGATTCAGCACAATTGCCTTTTTACATATGTGCATATATTTCACAGGCACAGTTTAGTCACTGATATTTAGTCATTATGATTTGTGTGCATGTTTAAATCCTGCTGTGTTCATTCAGAATAGAATATAGGTTCATGATTCTTCTGCATAAAGCAGCTATATCATATCAGTAAATACTGGTCTGCCAAGAAATACAGCTTCAAGAAACCTCAATGTTCAGAGCATTCCATCCTATTCAAACTCTTTTTTTTTTTTTCAGGAGGAAATTTCACTTTCAAAGAACATGAAGCTCCCTCTATTTCACACATTTGACTTTCAGTATTTTTATGGAAAATTTATAAAACAAAATGACAAAATGTGATGGGGTAAGAAATAAAATGTTTAAAATGTCATACAACAATTTTCACTCTATGACACTACAATAAGAAGACTTGCGGTCTAGTTGTAATTATTGCAGGTTCTTAAAATTTCAAGTTTTCATTTTTTATTGCAAAACGAGAAGTGTCAAAGAATGGGCGCATCAGATCCATTTCAACAAAATTATCCCGTATAACTCCCTTATGGAGTGGAAATTACAATACTTTTATTCTGACTCTGTCCTTGAATTACAGAATATGCTGAGTTGAAAGAGATCCACAAGGATCATTGAGTCCAACTGCTGTCCCTGCACAGGACCATCCTCAAGAGTCACACCATGGGCCTGAGAGCATCATCCAAATGCTTCTTGAACTTTGTCAGGCTTGGTACTGTGACCACTTCCTTGGGGAGCCTGTTCCATCATCCAACCACCCTATGGGTGGAGAACCTTTTTTCTAGTATACAACTTAAACCTCCCCTAACACAACTTCAGGCCATTCCCTCAGGTTCTGTCACTGGTCACCACAGAGAAGAGATCAGTGCCTGGCCTTCTTCCCCTCACAAGGAAGTTGCAGACTGCGATGACATCCCCCCTCAGTCTCCTTTTCTCCAGGCTGAACACACCAAGTGACCTCAGCCACTCCTCATACAGTTTGCCCTCAAGACCCTTCATCATCTTCTTTGCAGAAGAGACAAGTTCATCGCTGAAAATAATATTTTGAATAAAAGACTGCCTAACATTTCTACTACACAAACATGGCAGACGGTGTTTTAAATCTTTCACATCTCTACATCTTACATACTTACTGCAGACAATGGGCCTTCTTGAACAAACACATTGTATTTCGAGGTAGACATTATTATCTTCCTGACAGGAAGTTAAAGAAAGGCTGACTAGTGGCCATGATTACATATCAATTTTATCTAATATACACTTGCAGGCTAGCTCAAAATGAAGAAACTCTCAAAATCAAGATGAAGGAGTCTTGAGTTCTTTTCATTCCTGTATCATTGTGAGTTAAAACATTTGAATTTTCCAGAGTGCCTTGACCTTTGAACTGTAAGCAAACTTGAAGACTCTCAATTTCTTCTCTTTCATTGGATGGCAAAGTGAAGGTATCTTTCTTAGTGCCAGAACCCTAAGTGTAAACTCATCTCTCCTGGGGTTTAGCTACCTGGGGTGGGAACCACATCAGCTACAGGCCAGCTGAAAGTAGTTCCTTGTCCTCTGGAGGCCTTCAGGGAGATCAGCACCTATGTCACAGTCGTGTACCCTGTTAGTCTGGACCCCAAAGTTGACCTATTCAATGAACTCCCCAGTCTGAGCTTGGGCATGCCTATAGACTTGCCCAGAAATTGTGGAGTTTTGTCTCAGCCTCATTACGGTCTCCAGGACTGATTTTAACCTGGACCTACTGACCTAATTTCCAAGATTTTCCTGAGACAGATCTCATCACTATGGGTTTTTCTTGACAATCTTTCTGTCCTAAGTTGTCCCTAGCCTACTCTGTTCCCAGCTGGTGCAAAGACCGATGCCCTGACTACAAGACATTCACGGGGACTCCACATGGTTTGTGACATCTTGCATGGAGACACCAGCTCGCACAGCCCATGAGTCTTCATAGTTCAGCATTCATGGGCTGGTAGCATTCTTTGTGCCTGTCTCAAATGTCTGGTTAGTGAAAATCAAAGAACTAGGAACTGTAATAGGTACTAAACTCAGCAAGCACAACACTCCTCAGCTAGAGGTACTGTTTTTACAAAGAGTCTGTTCTATGTTTTACTATGCCTAAGTTCAGAAACAAGAAAAATACACTAAAATGTACTTAATGATCATGGAGGATATAAGTCCTTCTACAGACTGTGAACTGAGGAAGTTTGAATAACACATCTATTCCTTTAAAAATAGATCTATTTGTGAAGAGAGCAGCACATTTCTTATTTTAAAATGGGAAACTGGAGATGAGTCTTCTCTCCCTATTCCTCTCTGTTTTCACAAAATTATATTCCATAACAACCATATATTTTGGAGTTTCCAAAACAAAAATTACCACTTGGGAATTACTAAGAATGAAAGCTTTCAGCCCAAGAAATAACTGCTTCAGAAAATAAATTAAAAAATGAACCAAGTTAATTGAATAGTGCAAATAAATTATTCATCAATTTGCAGATAAAGAACAAGACAAATCCATTGGCATATTTTGGTTAAACAGCTTCAGATTTGCAAAAAGGGGAAAAAAATAGTTACCCTACAGTTACGATATTAAGTGGGATTTTGAAAGTCATCAAATGTTTCCACCATCCAAGAATCACTGTATGCTGATAGGGCACGGGCACTTATGTTTGCATGAATGAAAACTGACTAAAGGAATGTAAATTAAAATAGAAGCAATTTTAAAGTTGTAGATGCCATCTCTGTTTTAAACCTGTATGAAAATGCCCAAGAGTAATTATAAAGTTCAGTGTTGAATTAGAAAATTCTACAGTTTTCATGCCTGAACAATGCATACAGTCAATGGAAAAGGGAAGGGCGACTGACATCATCTACCTGACTCATGCAAAATATTTGTCACTCTTCTGCACAACATCCTTGTCTATAAAATGGAGAGATATGTATTTAATGAGTGGATCTCTTGGTGGATAAGGAAATGACTAAACGAGCACACTCAGTGGGGCAAATAAAGACTTATGAAGAGTGGTGTCCCTTAAGGTTCTTAAGGGGCTGGTATTATTCATCATTTTTGTTGGTGACATGAACAGTGGGATCAAGCACACCATCAGCAAGACAGGTAATGTTACCAAGCTGCGTGGTGTGGTCCACACTCTGGAAGGAAGGTATGTCATCCAGAGGGGTCTTGTCAATCTTCACAGACAAACTCATGCAAGCCTCATGAATTCCAACAAGGCCCAGCAGCTTTGTCAGGGCAATTCCAAACATGGATGCAGTGGTCTATAAGAACCCCTGTAGAGAAGGTCTTGAGGGTATCTAAGCACAAAAAACTACCCATGAGCCAGCAATGTGTGCCCTCAGCCCGCAAAGCCGACCATATTCTGGGCTGAATCAAAAGAAGTATGATCAGCAGGTTACAGGAGATGATTCTCCCCTGCTATTCTGCTCTTGTGAGACCCCAACCTGGAGTGCTGTGTTCAGCTCTGGGGTGTCCAACATAAGAATGACATGGACCTGTGGATTGGATATAGAGGAGAGTCATGAAGTTGCTGGCAGTGCTAAAGCAGCTCTCCTATGAACACAGTCTGAGAGAGTTGAATTTATTCAGCCTGGAAAACAGAGGGCTCTTGGGAGACCTCATAGTGGCCTTCCTATACTTTAAGTGGTCCTACAAAAAAGCTGAAGATTATTTATCAGGTAGTATAGTGATATAGTGAGATAGGGTAAAGGGTAGTGGTTTCAAATTGATTGAGGGTAGATTTAAGTTACATATTAGGAACGTTTTTTTCACTGTGAGGATAATGAAACAGTAAAACAGGTTGCCCAGAGAAGTTGTGAATGCCTGTGAAGATGTTCAAGGCCAGGTTGGATGAGGTTTTGAGTAACCTGGTCTAGTGGAAGATGGCCCTGCCCATGGGATTGGATATTCTTTAAGGTCCCTTCCAACACAAACCATTCTATGATAAAAACTATTTACTACTGAAAAGTCATATTCAAAATAGTCACTGCACTTTTTAAATAAGACCAAGTCTGTTTATACCCAAATATGTGCATCAATTTTTATTAAAAAAAAAAAAAAAAATTCTCTCTAATTCGCTTTCTTATTTTACGAGGCCAGCAAAAATTGATTTTAACAATCTGTGTGCCTGAGACTTTTTTCCCTACACTGAACTGTGCCCAGAAGACCAATTGAAAGAATAAGAAAATAAATCCTTGGCTTTAAGAAGCATGCATACTCTTGTCTGCTTGCCCTTGTCTTAACTTTAGCTATAACTATTAAAAATGGTTCCATTGAAAATAATGACAGAAGTTCTTGGTCCCAATCAATATCTGATCTCTTCTTGTATTTGGGAATGTATAGCATGAAGCAATAAACTGGGCAGGCTGATATAAGTTTCAAACACTAATCCAAAACCTTAGCATTTTTTTATACTTTAAAAAATCATCAATAGAACAATCGAAAATATAAGTCCTTGGCTTCAGCTGATGACAATATTTTTTCTGATGTAAGCCAATACTTTTTCTCATTTATTTTGTGAAGATGAGGATTTTAATTTCATCCGTGTGTTAGGATTAGGCCCTGTGTTACAGTTATGGATTGGAAATCCAGAACTTCAAATGACCAGTTTGCCAGTTTATTCTGGATATTGCCATGACCTCAAAGATACGGCAAAAGAAAATACCTTTTGAAATGAAAAGTGTTGTAACACGAGCTTATTTCTGACTATGGAGCCTGCAGCACTGAGAAAATAGCTGGTAACTTTGGTGTTTTTATTTTCTTTAATTAGAGTTGATTTATCTTGTTGGGTTAATGTTAGAGTTTATTTGCAAAAACTAAAGCATCAAGATCCCTATTTCCTTTCAGTGCCCTCAAGACCTGTACAACTATAAAGAGGTCTGGTAAATTAAGATATCAATGACCTAAGCCCTTTCTTACTAAATAATAATATGAAAGCTTTGCTACAGCCTGTCAGTTTGGTGCTGTTATAGCACGACCCCAAGAGTATGTGTTACATTCTTAGGGGATTTAGTGTGACGATATGAGACAGTTTCTATGGATACAAGTCTATAGATCCAAGAGAACCAAAACTAATATAAATATTCGGCAAAACATTATGTTATCTGTTGAATACAATGAAACCAGATGCCCTGAGCATTAAACGTAGCCTTGGAAATTAACATTTAATGATTTTATTTAAAAAAAAAAAAAAGGAATACTGTTGAGTCTAGGCCTTATATCTGTTGCATCTAAACACAATGTTTCCTTCTCCTTCAGGTTATATGAGAAACATATGACAGTTATGGAGAAGTGACACCTGGCTTCTCGGCAGACACCTCAGGCGACTGTGCTAATGACTTTGGAGATGGCTATGCATCTGTAATAAGAGTTAAGTTTCTTGTCTGGTTTGTATTAACCTCTTTCTTACACATTTTGTCCTACGGCTTATATTGGAATTACTGAACCTTCATAACGCTGGTTTACAAGCCTTTTCTTGTGTTTCCATCTGCTACTATGCGTTAGTTTTGTTGTTTGGGTTTTTCCTCCTCCAGGAATCTGTGAACATACTTTGCAAAAACTTCAAAAGGAAGGTTTTGTCAATTGAAACTGAAGATTTCAGACTTACTGCTTCTTATGAAAAAGAAGTGCATACCTTGTGTATTGGTTTCTCTGTGGCCAGGTTTTGGTAGCAGTGGCGGGGGGGGGCTGAGGGAGAGGCTTCTTCGAGAAGCTGCTGGAAGTTTCCCCCATGCCCAGGCTGGGCCCGCTGCTGACCAAGGCCAGGCCAATCAGCAGTTGAAGGAACGCCTCTGTGATAACATATTTAAGAAGGAAGGAAGGAAAAAAAAAAAAAGTTAGTAAGAGATGAAGATGGCTGCCGGAGAGGAGCAGGGTGAGAGCCTGTGAACAACGCAGACACCAAGGTCAGTGGAGAAGGAGGGGGGAGGAGATGCTCCTGGTGCCGGAGCTGAGATCCAGCTGCAGCCCATGGTGAGGACCATGGTGAAGCAGCTGTGCCCCTGCAGTCCATGGAAAACCTTGAACAGATCTCCTCGGTGTATGAGAATCATCTATATAGCACAAAAGACTGCCATTTTCATATTTTCAGTCACTTAGCACTTTAGCTTGCTGGTATACAACTTCTGTTTCAAATGTAGTCAGCCAGCAGAAATTAAGATAACCCTCAGGTGATGGTACTATCTTCTTTACTAGTTATGAGGTAATTGACCTTCAGAAGCCACCTGAACTTTGTGGAAAGAGAAATACACAGTACAGCAAAGATGCAGTCAGATAGCAACAGATACAGTGTGAAACCTATGACTTCCTCTGGGACACAAGATCATGAAGAGATAGCTGTATGTCTTTCTTTTGTTCTTAGAAGCACTATGAAGTTAGAAACCTATCTGCTTAATGATTTTATCTTCTAGAAATTATATGATAGCGCCATGCTTCAGCCATCTTAATTTTTGAACATGGCAACTCTCTTCTGGTGGCAGAAATGATGCAATGCATCTTTCATGTCAGCTTAGGATTTATGCAATCCAGGACTTCACCTTCACCAAGAAAACAGCTAACAACGATCACAGAGTCACAGAATGTGCTGAGTTGGAAGGGACCCACAAGGATCATTGAGTCCCACCCTTAACCCTGTACAGGGTCATCCTCAAGAGTCACACCATGTGCCTAAGAGTATCATCCAAACATTTCTTGAACTCTGCCAGGCTTGATGCTGTGTTCTGGGGTGCGCCTCTTCTCTAGGGAGCCTGTTCCAGTACCCAACCACCCTCTGGGTGAAGAATTTCTTTCTAATATCTAATCTAAACCTCTCCTTATACAACTTCAGGCCATCACCAGCACCATCACCTGCAAAAACTTTTTCCCAGGGTGCCTTATTTACTAATTCCCTGAGCAGCCTGAAATTTGGTCTTCTCATGTCCAGAGCCGGGTTTTTTTTTTTTTTTATTTCAGTCAACAGAGATTTTTAACTTGATCACTTTGTGGTTGTGGCCAAGAAGGCTACCAATCTCCACTTTGCTCACAAGTTCCTCTCTGTTGACAAGCAGAAGACCAAGAAGTGGATCTTTCTGAGTCGAGTCTCTTAGGTCCTGTTCCAAAAAAGCTGTCATTCATGTTTTTTTAGGAATCTTCTGGCCTGAGTTGTACCATCTGTGTGATGCTCCCAGTTAATTTCTGGCAATATGAAGATCCCCATGAGGACAAGAGCAGCTGACTTGGCAGTGTCCCTTAGTTTCTCAAAGAATAATAGTATTCAATTAAGTAATTTGTCTCATTAATGAGACAAATATAAACAATTTAAAGCTCTGACCCTTAGTTAGAAAGATTATACATCTTGTCTGAAATATTACAGTACACAGGTGCTCTCATTTGTAGGCTGTGCTTCAATTTTGGATCCTTTTGCCTTCTTTGGAAGTACTAATAAAATAAAATAAAATTCATAAAAGTATAGATAGGTTTTTCTAGTCACTAGGAATTTACAAGTAAGTTTCTAAGTTAGAAGAAACTTGGTACAAAATTCAAGATCCTTAAGAATGAAAATATACCTTATCATGTCCCAAAGAGCCTCAACAATTTGATAACAGATTCCATAACATAATAAGAATGTTTCTAATTTATTAAGAAAAATTTTTGAGAAAGTTTTGATAACTCTGAAAAATTATTTTCCTATTTTTTAAGTCAAAAGAAGCGCCATATAGATATTATTGCCAAGATGAAAGGCCTTTCAGCTATGAATTATTCTCAGAAACAGTGGAATCTCTTTTTGAAAGTTGTCGGTCTCATGTGTCTGCTTCATCATAAGCTTCAACCTTATTAAAATATCGGTGTTGCTGGTAAAGATATAAACAGATGTTTTATCTCCACATTTTGTGCATAAATGCAAATACTCTGATGTAAATTGATCAAACTCTTGAAACAAATCATTTAAGATTCGTGTGGTGATTAATAATGGATGCCAGTAATCAAATCTCCCTGCCACCAGCACATCTGTTACAGAGAGTTTCTGGTTTACCCTATTATGCAAATGTGCAATAAAACAAATAAATTGCTTGTTTTAACAGCTGGTTGAATAACATTATTTTAGGTGATATTTTAAAATGTATTGTTTTTACCATTGATGGCCTCTCGATGTAGACTGATTTAATTATGCTCATGTAGAGTGTCAGAACTTAACTCTTCTAGAAACTGCTGCAGAATTTTAAAGATCGTTAGAATTTCTCAAACACGCATACCTTCTGGAAGAAAATAGTACACAGTAGTAGAGAGTTTTCCTTGAATTCAATACTTCAAAAATTTCTTCGCATCACTTGGCTCTTCAATACTAGTAGTGTCACTTATGTTAGTAAATGTTTCTGGTACTGATGCCTTAAGGGGTATGCTTATAATTTTAAAGAATTCACTTTAGCTACGTAGCTGGATAACTTGGAATATTAAGGGCCAGAAGAGCCTGTGTTCCTGTGTGTTTGCATTCTTGTGTGTAGATAAGTGGGGTACAAGACAAAACACAGTTAGGTTTCCAGGCCTACGAGAGGCTGGACGTAGGTGGGGTTAAGTAATAAGGGACAATTCTGTTGGATGTTGGAGTAACATAGAAGGAAGAGGGACTTTAATTGGATAGTATGGGGGATGGGTGCTCAGAATGTTATAAAGATGGAAAGGTTGTTACAGTCTTTCTCTTTTGGATCACGGACTTCACCAGTAAAGCTGCACTCTTCCTTCACCTCTGCAAACAGTGTGTTTGTGTTATTTATTATCTCATCTGTTTCAAGCAACAGTACATTGAAAAGACCAGCTTTTGTTTCATCACTGCAGATCAAAATGAATATGACCTCAAAAAATTGTTTCTACACATTTTAGTTGATAGGCTCATGAACTGAGGAGAGGGAAGCTATCAGCAGAGAATTACTCTCCATTTAAGGTATATATACTTAGACTACATTGTTTGGTTATGCACACTGCAAATTTCAGAGGCCTTTAGCACCAGGATCATAGAATTGTACAGATTGGAAAAGACCTCTATGAACATCATCCAAACAATAGCCTAAAACCGCCAAGTCCACCACTAAACCATGTCCCCAAGTGTCACATTTATATGTCTTTTGAACACTTACAGGGATGGAGACTCAACCACTTTCCTAGGCAGCCTGTTCCAATGCTTTACAGCCCTTCCACTGAAGCAGCTTTTCATAACATCCACACTAAACCTCGCCTGGTGCAACCTGAAGACATTTCTTCATGTTTTATCACTTTCTATTTGGAGAACTTCAAATTTTTTAAAAGTAATCAACAAAATTTTTTTCTGTTTTCTGTCTCAAGGATGTATAACAGGATTTGTGAGACTTGCTTTGTTTATTTTTTTCTGCAATGCCCCAGATGGGAGAACTAAAATCACTTTTACTTCTGTAGAATGGAAGAAAAACGAAAGAATTGAAGAATTTAGTTCCGAAAATATTTGTTTCCTTTTTTTATGTAACAGTACACGTTGCTCCAAAAATTTTATATGCTGAATTACACATTTTATGGAGGACTGTAAAACCAGGCAAATATTAGTTTCAAATAAACATCCTCCTTCAGCTCCCTGGGTTACCAAGTAACCAGCTGTGTCAGCAAAGTGTATTGCTCTAGAGGGACACATTTTAATATAGTCATCTGAGAGTAGAATATCTTGGTTTATAAACTGCTTTCAAAAATAACCAAACATAGAAAAAAAGTAGATAGAACTCATCCTTTAAAGGAAGATGAAGTATAAATATTTCCACCTTTCTCAATAACTATTCTGAAAAGTGACAAAACTTTCACATCCTTTTTATTCTGTATTGCAAAACTATAGGTATGCAAGAAGAATAAGAACACAATCTTTATTCCATTTTGCTGGAACTAGAAATTCAACTTCCATAGTACAATGTATCTTCCTTTCTTTCTTGAAAAGGTGATTATCAGCACATGTTAATAAACATTTTAATCCAAATGTCAAAGTCTGTCAGGTTTTGGTTTTTATTCCTCTCCTTATTTCTTTCTATGTTTTTGCAAGTGTAGCAGAAAAGACCACTGATTAAAAAGATATCTTTAAAAGAAAGCATCATGATTAGAACAAAGAAATATGTAGAATATTGACAAAAATTCATTAGGAGAAAAACTGAAAAATACCTGGTCTTGTTCAAATTAAAATAGATCTCCTCAGCTGAGAAGCCAAGTTTCAGAAATAATAGGAAGGAAATTCCAATTTCATTCCCATTATTACTTGTCTTGACTACCCTGATTTTGATAAGTCAAAAATCTCAAGTAAAATCTTCCCTGCAATATTCTTTGTAGAGTCCTGAATGAAAGTAGAGGGTATAGAAAAGGGTTAAATATTTTCAAAGTATCACCAAGTATATGTGCGTATGTTAAATTTTGTATTTCCAACATGATATGTAAAGCAACCTCTTTTTATTAAAAGAAGTCGTCAAAGCAAGGATGTAAAATTGCTTCTTGAAAAGCAGAGAATTGATCATGGTTTCTATAGAGCTATTTAGTGTCAAAAAGTAGGTATCTAGTGGTATTTCAGAGACATTAATGTATTCAGTGACATTGGAATGTGTATATAGGGCACAGGACACAAGCCAGCCTTGCACCCTTCTGGAAAGTCAGCTGAATACAGACCTTAGGTCTTCTAAAGTAGTATTAACTGCTTGTGTTACCTGATTTGTTCCCTATTAATCTTGCGTTTGATACATCATGGTAAACTCTAAATGCCTAAATAGTTCCCTTTCTGCATTCTTTCTCCTAGGGCCTCTGCTTCCAGATTATGAACTGATCTTTTAAGACAGTCTTCACAGTGAAAAGAATGCTGAAAAAAATACCACGCACGCGTATACAGTTTTACATTGCTTATGTAAAATTCAATGGATTATGTAGGGGAAAAGTGCATTGTCCAGATCTTCTTGATCACTTCCATCAACTCCATGTATCAATTTGCCATTAGATAAGATGATAGAATTAATTAAAGATTAAAAGATACATATTTAAGAGTTATAAATCTAACTAATTTTGTTGTCTTGTAATTACTCAGTGAATTTGAAGGAAATCTTGTGACTTTGAGAGTTTAACATTACTTTTCATCTGTTAGTTTTTAGCTCTATGAAAAAAAATTATTTATGGTAGCAAATCTTAGGTATACAAACGGTCCTTGGGAGAATTTTTCAGCATCAGAATTCAGAAGTACAAGTGTATTTGATCTGCTTCAACAAGGACATAGTTATATTTGTATTCTATCAGAAGACCTTGGACAGGAAGATATGTGGCTGTGGTGTTCTTATTTCGTAGTTTAGAGAGGTCATTTATAACAGCACTGGAAGTGTAAGACACCAGGTTTGAGCTATGAGCTCACTGAAGGGGTTTTACTTCCAAAAGATACAAGACTCCACAAATCCACCCACCAGATATATCAAAAGGGCCTTTTAATACCTTGAGAGAGCACACAGGAGAAGACACATTTCTGAAGAGGTCAAATATAACACTTTTACTGGCAAAATGTAGAAAACAAGGAAACTTGGCAAAAGTTTAAAGGTTAGCATTCAATCAAAATAAAGCATTTCACAAAGTAGAGTCTTAGCACATACTAGCCCACACAACCTGACAAAATCCAACCTATCTGGCTTTGAGTTACCCAAATATCAAGAACAGAGATTAGGAGAATAAATGGTAAAGAAAGAGAGGGGAAAAAAAGAGAATTATAGCTACCATCTTAGATCCAGCACAGATCCAGCTACCAGGAGTCCAAAAAATGTCAAGCCCAAGACCATACAGTGTCACTCGGTGTTGGTTTTATCTGCTCTAGCCCCCTGTGGCTACCCCTGCTCCAAGGGGAGACTTCCAGTGTTCCAGTCATTCTGGGCTTGGGTTGGGAACTCCAGGTGGTGCGGTTGAGGCAGTTGGGTCCCAGTGTGTCAGTGACTGAGAGCTTGCTCCAGGTCTGCTCATGGAGGTTCACAGAGGCCGGAGGATGGAGAAGGCCACCACTTCACCTTTTTGAAATTCTTTGTCACGGCAGCTGCAGTCACAAGACTGGACTGACAGTTTGGACAAAAAGGGTTTTCTTTTTTGTTGTTGCTGTTTTTCATTACCATTGTTCAGTGTCCTACTATATGGTTAAATAGATATACTTAAAGAGCTGATTTCCTTTTCCTATACTTTTGTGGGCTTTTTTTTTTTCCTTTAAGTTTTAAAATCGCTTAAGTTTCTTCAACTAAGATAGGGATTTAGGACATGGTTTTAATTAACAGAAGATGAGAGGAAACTTTTTGATTATTTTAAAACTTTGGCTGAATGATAAAAAGTAACAGGATTGTGCTGCTCTTAATCATCCTCCTATTAATCCAGATTTATTCTAGTAAAGAAGGACTAGAATCTGGCCAGAAAAAATTCAATCTGCTAGATATGCAGCAGGGTTAGGATATACAGTACAGATTTCCAATGCCTTCATCCTTTCTTTCACACCTTGGACTCTCTTCTTGGATATATGCAGAGACTTGTAGTTCAGCATCCTATGTATTACCTTGTCAGACAAAGCTGTAGTACAAATGTTTCTCCTCATTTTTATAGAATGATTTTGCATATGTAAATTCTAAAGAAGCTTCACTTATTCATTTATGAAGAAGTATGTCTGAAGAATTAAAATCCTTATCATTGGCATTGAACCTACTAGCTGTTTGAATGTTACCCATTTCATCTCAAAAATTTAAATAATGAGCAATAGTAAGAAGTGAGAAATCAAAACCAGAATAAATTGCAAACAACTTAACTTGTTCTGCCCTTTCTTGACATACTTCTTGTGGCACTAAATCATAAACACAAGACTTTTGGCTTGAAAGATGCAAGATGTTAAATATGGCTGAAGACTTTTGAATCCTCTACTCCTTTGTCTAATTCAACAACTTCACAAGTTCGCAGCTCTGTCCCTAGCTACATCACAGCTTTTGGGCTTTCCTCTTCACACCCCCTGTTGTGTTGGAAATGTCTCTGGATTCTGTAGTACATTTAAAGATATTGACCAATGACTTGTGATAGAAAAAATTGCATCTCATCTGATAACAACTTCCAAGATTGTAAGGATATAAAAATCTCTGAATAAAGTAAAGAAGAAATAAAAATACAAGTTCCCCATATGTCATTAAAGCAATACGTAAAGAACCACACTAACGTTTTGCTGCTGAAACAAGAGAGAATACCTAGAAGAGTTTTTGTGAGAAGGTCGGGTAACTAGGGAATGTCATTCAGTTTCTTCCCCAACATGATGAAGATTATTGCATGTTTTGGAATTCACATATATGGACATTATTTAAAAACAGCAGAGAATTTTGGTGGTGGTCACAAATAGAATGGAGATGGCTGCAGCTGTGTCTCAGATTATGGAGATTATATACTCTAATTATAAGGGGTTAATAGTCACGTTTCTTTCATTTTAAAGTTTAACAAGGTAACGAAAATAGAACAACTAAGATCCTTTCTTTGTGTAAATTTCAGGAAGAAAGAAACACTGATAGGTAGAATATAGAACACAGAACACTATGTATTTTATATAGCATGATAAAATTCTACAAATCTATTGCTGTTTCAGTTCACTATATATGGATCAATTTTTGAACTTCAGATTCAGGTTTAGCTCATAAAATAATTTTTATCAAGTGAACTTTAGCAAACAAATTTCTGTTTCTAGAGGCATGTTTGCATCTTTCCAAAGAAAACAACACAACATTTTCTAAAGGTATGAAGACTTCCAGACTTATTTCTTTAATGCATTTTATACTATTTTTGGATTCTGAATACATTATTTCATAGTGATCTTATTTCACAAACTTAGACTTCAAAGAATACGCAATATATCTTACCTGTAAAATGTTCTGTGATGCATTCTGGTTCAGAAATGAAAGAATATTGATGATTCATTAAGTAAATTTAGAGCATGTAATACCATTCTCAAGGTAGAAATAAGGAGAAATGCTACACTGGAACAATAAGACTACTTCATATTCTAATCTTAATCACTTATCTACTCTCTGTATTTAGAACACTGCTCTCAGTGGACATGTTCTTTTGTCCTGAACTATCACTCAGGGGTGTTGCATTGTAATTCACTGGAGACAATTTGGTTGCTTTAGACTCCTACTTCAATATGGTGCAGATTAATAAATTGTTACAACTGAAATTATAGGAAGTATTGTTGCTCTTTCATACAAATCTCAAATTGAAGTCAAACTGACCAAGTGACCTTATTCTCTTACACTCAGTGTTTTGGTGAAAAGATAAATGCAACCATATTTCACTTCAGCTTGTCTCACTGACACATTTGGAGTTTATATTTTATCTATTCATTCTGAAAAAGATCCTACAAATGCAATTAAGTATCCCACATCTGCTCTGAGGAGTCAGGGGAAAAGGAATTAATTTCCTTCTCTGGGGTTAGAAATTGGTTTGTAGGTTGCTATTCAGTGGAACACCCCACAATCTTGACATTAAACAAAGCAGCAATAGTTGCACTCCACTAGGCAGAGGAAAAACACCCATTCATAAAAGTACAGGACACTTATTATAAGAACAAAGATTTACAGAAATTTTTAGTGAATGAGCATTGCCTAATGTTAGAGCTCAGTTAAGCTGATATCTCTAATCTATATGCTATATATTCTGGCATTTTAATTTTACATCCACATAACGGGTTTTTTCCATCAACTTGTACATTAAAAGCATTAAAATGTAAAGACATTTTGATATTATTTCCTTCTTTCTGGATCGTTTTTTCCCACACTTTATTTTCAGATTTTCCAGCATGTGTCAACACTGCCAGATCTGACCTGCTGTGAAGTAAGGACCTCTGCTGCTAAAACCTATAAATGAATAAAACATGACTTAACAGTCATTAGGGAGTTCAATGAGTACAAAAATGCATGGGGCACTTATTTCAAGACTCCATTTGGCATGAAAATATGGTAGACTGTGTAGGCATCACTAGAGGGAGTCATGACCACACGAACCACATTGGCGCATTTCATAGATGCTACTGAGCATAAATCTGAGTCCAGAGTATGACATTAGTGCCATATTATGCAACAGCCACCTGTGGAAACTTCCCATTTGTTTTCTGGAGAAAGGGACAATTTTTTTAAACGAATATTTAAGAGTAACTTTAGCAGAATGCACTCATTTCATTAGTAACTCAGAGCTTTTTGGGGAAGCTCTCTGCAGTGGTCTTTCATAGGATGGAGATTTCATAGCCTTTCTGGGCAACCTGTGCCAGTGCTCAGTCAACCTTTTAGTGAAATAGTGCTTCTTATTTAGACAGAATTTTCTCTTTCAGTTTGTATCCTTTGCTTCTTGTCCTGTCACTGGACATCACTGAAAAGAGCCTGGGTCAGTACATATAGGCATGTACATCAACAAGACCCCCTGAGGCTTCTCATCTCCAGGCTAAACAGTCTCAGCATTCTTAGCCTTTCCTCATGAGAAAGATGCTCTAGTCCCTTAATAACTATCCTGTCATCTACCAGACTCTGTCCAGTATATTAATGTATCTCATGTTCTGAGAAGCCCAAAACTGGACACAAAAAACCTGTGGCCTCACCATTGTTGTTCATTCTTACAAAGACACTATAATAAATAGGTGTATTCTCAATGAAACCAAAATCTGATACATTGCAAGAAATGCAAAGATCTTAGTGAGAAGGGAAAACACTGCCAAAGAAATAAATTTTTTTTCATTATTATTTGTTGTAGACAGCATTTTTTCCTAAATTCTAGAAAAATCTTCAAGCAAAACCATACCTTTCTGCCTGCAATACATAATATTAATTTTATAAAAAATTTTCCAGTTTGAGACCTTTATCTAAGATATGTTTTTACTAGAGCCAGGCTCCTTCTCACTGTCTGGCTTGAGTATAGTTTCTACTGGTTAGGGCTAACAGCTGCAAGACATCCTTATGTATTTGACTTGAAGTGGCTGTTGGCTGTACTCTTTTGGTCCTCATCTGCTTAGAGGTCTTGGTCCCCTGCAGATGTCTATGGGGATGCCTAAAGAATTTGAGGTGATGTCCTGCCTTTGAAATTGCTTTAGAAGTAATCTAGGAGAGGAAAACCTTTAAAAAAGCCCCAATTGGAGGTATAATATAGATGCAGCTAATAAATTTGATGCCTATATTGATGATAGGTATTCACTCAAAGAGAATATAATTTTTCTCCTTAACCTGTTTCAATAACACAGGTTTTCTAGCAGAAAAATGACAAACAGTTCAGAAAAGAAAATAGAAAAGTGAAGCTGTTACAATTACTATACAGCCAAGTGCCACTCTCCCTAAATTGATGAAAATTATAGTGACTTTATCCAACTCATTCTGTCTTTACGAATTACCTATAATCATATAGTAAACAAACAATATAATTTGATGGATCTGGACAAGTATTCATATGATAATGAGGAATAAAAGACAGGCAGAGGTATCAACCAAAAGACTACAAGCAATCCACAAGCCAAAATTTGATTCAAAAAATTCTAAATTTCTGAAAAATCAAAGGAATCTCACAAACAGACTATGAAGAGAGCAAAACAAATATGTAAATTAAGGTAATAGCAGAATTCACCCATTTGAGTAAATAGTAGTTCCTCATACCTGGACCTCTTCAAACCATCTTTATTGGACACCAAAAGAGGCTACAAAGAAAGTGGCTCCATGCCTTCATAAAGCTTTTTTTAATTAATGGCTTAATGTTTGTTTGTTTGTTTTAGCATCCCTTTCCAGTATTTTTAAATGCTCTTCATACAGCAATAAAAATCAGTGTTTTCTCTTTCAAATATGTTTCTTTTTATCCATACTATTTCAAAGTTTAACAGGAGAGTTTTAAAGTGCCCTTACAGAGGACCCTCAACCAACTACTCTGCAGAAACTGTGTTTGAATAATTCATCAGAGTCAGTCTTATAGAGTGACTAATGTGCTAATTATACAGAAGAGTCATTTATAAGGTTGTGTCTGGTGCTCAACGCTAAACATTATTATAAAATATTCATATGGAATTAGGAAATTTTCTGAAAACTTCAAATATCATAGACATCCATAAAGATGGATAATTTCTTCAACATTATGGTCCTGATAGACTGAACAGATTTATCAGGAATCCATCATCAGTACCTGCTTCTTAAAGAGGTAAAATCTATTATGACTGTGTATTAAGAATATGCTACTTATGCAAACTCCAAAGCTACTTAAAAATAGCTCATCAAATTAAATACCTCCTGTAATCACAATGCATCCTTTTAGGAGGTATTGTTAAAACTGCTGATGAAAGTTCTGTGTGAAGTGTGAAATCTGGCCATATGTTTTGGCCATAGTAGTTTACCCTGAACTGTACCTTTTAGCTGTGTTTTAAAGTGAAGAAATAAGAAACTTTTTAATTAGTAGAGAAAGTGGGACTCAGTGAAAAATAGATAATGTTATTTCTTACTGGAATAGATAAGTTTCTTCTTTCAGTAACATTGGCCAAAGATTACGCCAGTAGTGCAACAGCCAGCAAGGTTGCAGACCCAGAGAGAAGAGCTACAGAATCTCTGTAGCTAAATGAAATATGGTCTCATCTAAAGTATACACTCCCTCTTATCGGGAGTATTGTTGCTGTCAAGGTAGTACGCCAAACTTCTTTTCATAGGCAAAGGAAAAAAACCCTGTTTTCTTGTTTCATTTTAAAATCTACAGTAGGTAAACTCATTAGGTGTACTTTTGTAGACTGAGGCAAAGTGCCTCCTGTTATTAAATATAATTTCCAACACTTAAGAAAAGTAACTGGCCCATACTGGCTGTTATTTTGGTCAGCTCAAAACAACAAAATTATTTTAGAGTAACAGACCTAGAAGTATCTCTGAGTACCAAGCTAGCCATGGCCAGTCCATTCAATGTGAAAGCAGATTTCTGGATGCAGGAAAAATACTACTTTTGCATGTTTCCTGAAGAATCAGGCCATATAAAGGGAACTAATAGAACACCTTGCTTTTCCTTTACAAAAGATGCTAAATTTTTACCACTCTCTGTTAATTTCCACTTAGGACAAATATTTTTTGCATACTTAATATAATGGTTCTTTGTTTTGCTTACAGTTTTCTTCCACAGGTCAACATTTCTGCAAGTATATGATTGCATCTGTGGCTAGCCTGTAGTTTGAACAATGACTTTGACTTCTGGTGCCTTCAGCCTGAAAATCCACTCCTAGCAGGAGTTATTCTGTCTGGATGCTCCAAAACTCTTATGAGTCTTTGCATTTCTTGCTGCCCACATTATTTTGAACTCTGCTGTCATCCTATCATCTTTCTTAGTCATGGCTTAAAACTTGAAATAACTAATCTAGAGTGTCTTTTCAACATACCTCTCTGTCACACAATGTCTCATTTTTCTTACTCTCAACTAGTTTAGAGATTTGAAGGGTTATGTGAACAGAAAATGGGCATAGATAGAAAATAGATGCCAGCAGTAAAATCAATATAAGTTTCTCCTGGATGTATATGGACAACAAAAAGTGCATGTTCACAAGAAACAGTTTTAGAAGATGAGGGAGTGAGCTGGTGATGGTGAGTGGTGGGATGTTTTTATGTTTGGAATCACAAGGTTAGCTGAAAAAAGATAAGTGCAATGAAGATAGTCCTAAATCCAATTGGAAAATATAAAAAGAGACCTGTAAACATTAGAGCAAGAATGATTTTTGCACGATACGAGTTTTTAAGGAATTTCTAAGGAATTCTCTTGCAAGGTGCCGAGAGAAAGGTGGCTATTATAAACAAGTGTTCATTAAAAATCTCAATCTGTTTTCACAGACTTTGAGAAGGGAAAAAGGTAACAGGCAGTAAACAATAAATCTCTTAAAAAACCTCACAGAAGCAAAATACGCTTTGTTTAATAAATCTGCCCAGCAAAGAAAGCTAGAAGCCACCTAGATTAATAAGCCTATTTCAGAGTGTGTTTGAGTACCAGTAATGGGTAACTGGGATATTCTGACTGTATGAGCAAAGAGTATATATATACATTAACTTGAGAAATACAGAAAAAGTGGTCCTATATCTTTAAGAATGAATGTTTAGCTTTGTTTACCAGTTTAGAAGAAAGAAAACTATATGTTTGCAATGGAAAAGAGACTCCCATGTGCTGTGAATTTTATTGAATAAGTATGTATCTTGAAGAGCTCACAAGAAAAGCTGAATATTTCCTCTTTAGAAGAGCCTGTAGTATCCTTACAATCAGAAATACATTCACCTATTCCAACAGTGAAAATGAGTGGGAAGAAAGTTTCATAACAGTGAAGAATTTGAAGATGATTGGTAAATCCTGAGGAAAACTTTAAAACAAAAGGCAATTGTGTACTTAGCAAATATATCTTTGCATTTTCCTACCTCTGCTCAACATCTGTGGAGGCCTCATTAAGTACTTATTATATAACTGTATTCGTTAGGACAGTGAGTGCCTTTAGGCCCATGACATTGTCTAATGTGTTTTAAATCACTAAACCTTCCTCATAAGGAACGAACTGACAAGAAATAGAGTTAATTATTTGAAGAATTAATTAACTAATCACAAAGTGAAACAAAATTGAATATAATCATTATTCCCATATGATTTTTCCTTCAAAAAATTATTGCATTTTAGGGAAATTTGTATATCATACTATAAATAATATCCGGAGAAGTCTTTTCAGATGTTTTTCAATGATTTTCTCTGTCTCTGAAGCAAATGATATAAAATATTGTCATTTAACCAAGAAGAATACTACAAAAGCTACAAAAATTGGTCACAGTTCTGGCTGAATTGTATGGAAATTTGAAAATAATTTTTTAACCTGGTTGACTCACCTCACTATCAGTTAGTTGCCTTTCATCTGGCTTCCATAATTAAATGTGGATTTTCTTAATTATATGAGTTACCACACATTCCAGACAAATTGTTACCCACATATATAGTTGAAATTATTGGCTCTTTGGAAAAAGAACCATGAATTTAAGGTTATAGACAGAAGGTGCATGCACTAGATTCAAAAGATTCAAAACTTCTAATTTATAATAATTCTAAATCAGAAATATCTTGCCTCTTTCATTTTGTATTACTTTGATGTATGAGTGATTCTTCTGAATTTTTTGCCATTAACTACTGAGTCTTGCATGCAGCAAAAGACAAAAGCATCAGGTGTTCTCTAATCAGAAATGGTTGTAATAATATAGCCATTAACCATGTAATAATATTGGTTATAATTAATGTTATGACTCATTCTTTCCCATTTACTTTCATTTTTCTTATAGTAAAAGATTTACATTTTTCTGAAAAAAGTAATACAAAAATAAATCCTCACTACAGAAATTGGTATTTTATTTTTTAAATATCATATCTATCATGAAAGAAAAATATTATTTGATGACCCGTTTTTAACTGAAGAATATTCCTAGTTATGATTAGGGTCCAAAAAACCCCTGTAGAATTAGAAATGCTGCTTTTTATTACTTGTCAATTTACGCCTTGTGGCAGATGTATTACCTTGCTTGTGTGATAGTAGATATACACTTTCCCTTATGAAAACTCATACTATATTTATTTCCTACTTTTATTGTATTTGTTTTTGACTGTTCAGTAGTGTACAAAGCTGGCATATGTCTCTCCAGATTATAAATTCTACAAAGCTGTTAACATTTTGAAAAGTATCACAATGCACTCTTGACTGATCTTTTATTACCAAAGGTTTCCGACATTGACGATTGAAACTGGCAGACAATTCTGCCTGCCCTAAATGTAACTTTAAGACAGCAGGAGCCAGAGCTTTCTGTAATTACGCTCCCTGATTGTGGAATCTGCTCCCTATTGAGACTGGAAGAGCAGCATCTGTTGAGACATTTGGGTTAAAATTAAAGAGGTGCACAATTTGTTGATGCATTTAACTGTGGGGAGTCCTCTTAAATATTATTTTTAAACTGTTTTGTTTAAGAAAACCCCAAGAAACAAAAACCTAAAAATGAAGCCAAGGAAAGGACTTAATATTGTTATGCTAAAAGACTAACAAATAATTGTTAGTTATTATTTGTCCACAAATGAAAGGAAAAGAAGAGGTAATCAACACTATGAACACAGAATAAAACACATAATCTGAATTCTGTGAAAACAGTTATTGCTCCCTTATTAGTTCATTCGTGCATTCTCCCCAATTCTATCCTATTTGTACAGTGCTTTATACATGTCGAGGGTGGAATTTGCCTAAGAAACGTAAGCTGTAAAACCATATTTCTAATTAATTCTGGTTTTAAAACTCAGTTAAAATCACAGAAAAAAATCACATTTCATTTCATTAAAATGTAATTGCTTTTCTGATTTTCATGGGTCACTTGCCTAGTGTGCCACAAATTGATAACTAATTTTTCAAATATTTTTGTTTTTAAGTAGTCTTTAAATAGTTTAAATAGGTTTTAAATCGTTTTATATCTGATCACAGCACTCTCCTAGAAGACTTTTTTTCATTATTAGGACAGGCTGTATTAGTTGGAATTTTTATTCCATCTGTATAGAATTATCCTTACCAAATAGGATAAATCTCAGATTTCTTCCGAATTTCAGTAATTTTTCCTCATAGCATTAACTTTCAATATAAACAGTTTCTAATATGCTATATCTTTCACATATACTATAATAATTAAACACCATAAAGACATTTGAATTTTGTAATTCCAATAAAAATAGAGTTCAAGACTGGATAGAGTTTTGGCCAGGACTGTTGACATTTCATAATCCACAGGAAAAGAAAATATAGATTTCCTTCTCTATATAAAGTCCCTATTTAATCCTGTACTTGCTAATTCTCTTTCTCTTCATGTCTGTCCCACAGACTAAATAGGCCGAGATAAATAGATAGATTCTTATTGTCTTTTGATTCTTGGATGCCAATCATTTGGAAGTTTACAAGCTAGTATGCCTAAGTTGCTGTAAGCTATCCTGAATGCCAAACAGAATTCAATATTAAAATTACCAATGCCTCGTAAATACCATCTCTTGGAAATATTTCATTCAATAATCCCCATAGTAGTTCCTCCTTGAAGACATCGATCCCTGGAGCTCTCAAGATGCGTCTAGCCGAGAATACATCATGAGAACAATTTAAAGTGTCTCTAGGTAGGACATTAGCAGCAATTGTTACATAGTAGGAGAGAGAAAATATTTTGTTCAAATAGGGGCTCATTCAGTCTAAAATACAATTAAATATACATTCAGGGAATCTTTATTTTCATTATGCACAGAAATAACTCCTTTTTTAATAATATGTTCTCATACTCATTTAATAATTACTATTAATTTAATTTTTGAGCTTGGCAAGAAAACTCTCTCAAAAGGTTTTAAGAATCCTTTCATGTTATATAGACCTGAGGAGGAATCAGAAAAAAAAAAAAAAAATAGTAAAAAAAAGGTAGCAATTTTCTTGCTCTGCTTGGAAGCAGATTGATCTTTCCTTCACAGCAAATTGCTTGTAGATTTTCAAGCTTTGTCTGTTAAAAATAGCTTGTACAAAACTCAGTGGGTTTTTTTAATATTAAAAAAAAATAAATTCTTGTTTACTAAAGAATTGTTTCAATAGTTTTTTGAAAATATTATACACAATGAATAAAAGTGGAAAAGGGGTAGAAATGAAGTCATTCTTTAGTATTGTGGAACAATTCCAGAATTCTTTTCTCAGTTCTGAGGACTATGGAAAGAATGATTATAGGCATATATATTTTGCAGAAGCTTTAATGATAAAGAGCTTCAAAAGGGCATTGCAGTCAAGCAACATAGCCAGTCTAAAAAAACACTTGCCCATTCACTTAAGAGTTCCTAATTTCTTATGTGCAAGTAAATGAACAGTGCCATAGAAAAGACTCAGTTAAAGTGTTAAGTGCATTATGACTTAAAACTTGCTGTGGATTATTTTGACATGGGCACACCAGCATTTTCCTTTTAACTACAGTCAGTGGACTATCTAAAGGAAATTGCTTTCAGAATTCCACATGTGCCTATAGTATTACAGACTTCCAAGCCATGTTTCCTATCAAGTTTCTAGAAAGCTGAAACTCCCTAAAATCTTTCATTTAATACAAAGAAACAAGGCACATTGAAAACATCTACTCTTTCTCTCAGCCATATCACTCTGATATCATCACTGATACGGATGTCACTCTGAAGTACTGGCTGGACAAATACAAGCATGCAGAGTAGCTTATTTTTAAACAATATCCACAAAACGATATTTTCCATTGGCATACATAGACAGATTTATAAAAATGCACTTATTTGTTTATTATAAGTAAAAAAAAGTCTCTTATATGCTTACATCAATAAGTTTTCTTTTCAATAGATCATTGCAAATCAGAGAACATAGTTAGGATGTTTTGGTGGCTTGTGCTTCTGATCACCAGACAGAAGAATCGTTAGCAATTCTCAGTGTGCAAATAGTTTCACATACTAGTGTCAGCAGAATTATTGTACTTGTTTTTGGAAGAAGAGAAGAGATATTAGAGGCACCCCATATATATATGATATTAGGATAAACAACACAACAAAAAACCAAATGGTAGATGGGAAGAAATATGAGGTGCGGTGGAAATTCTTGGTTTGGAAACACAAGAAAATTCTCTTTCATGTGCTTCTTTTAGGGTAGGACAGCAAAAGTGATCTGTAAACCTGTAAAAAGAAAGCACTAAGAGATGACTGTCTTATAGCCCACCAATGAAGGGAAGTCGGAGAGACTTACAGAGAGATGCATGGAAAGCTGTCAATGGCTAGTGATTCTGTGGACGACTAATCACTGAAAGCCGAGTAACCTCATATTTTTGAAGCTCCAAGAAAACTCAGAGCTAGCAAACTGCTAAAGAATTGGATACAGTAACAGTAGTTAAACGAGATAAAAATGCAGTCCTTCAAGCACAGCTGCTCCAGCATGGGTCCCCCACAGGCCACAAGTCCTACCAGGAAATCCTGCTCCAGCGTGGGCTCCTCTCCTCACAGACCACAAGTCCCTGCCCAGGACCCTGCTCCAACATGGGCCTCCCACAGGCCACAGCCGTTCTCCGACATCCACCTGCTTGCTCTGGTATGGGCTCCTCCACGGGCTACAGGTGGATCTCTGCACTCCTGTGGTCCTCCATGGGCTGCAGGGGCACAGCTGCTTCACCATGGTCTTCCCCATGGGCTGCAGCTGGATCTCAGCTCCGGTGCCCGGAGCATCTCCTCCCCGTCTTTCTGCAGTGACCTTGGTGTCTGCATTGTTGTTCACATGTTCTCGCTTTGCTCCCCTCTGGCAGCCATCTTCATCTAAACTAATTTTTTCCCCCCTTCCTCCCCGCTGCTACCAAAACCTGGCCACAGAAAACCCAATACAGCCACCATTACATCTTTACTTTATATTTAGTGTAAATACAGAAATGACAGACACTATAATGGATTAGCAGCTATAAGACTGTATCTTACAAATTAATAAAGAAATTCTCAGAAAAGATGGATACCTTTGATGTGTAGTTAGATTATCTCAAAATGAACAGAGATTTTTGAAAACTTGGAAATATGAAAACTGAGAACCCTAACCCTAACCCTTACCCTTTTATCCAGATAAGAAGAGAAAAGCAATGTCCTACTTTTACAGTCTTTTAGTCTGTAACCCTTAAACCTGAAGAACTGAAATTAATATAGAAAATTGTGCTTTCGTCACTCAGTTTAATCTGAGTAATTTTTTCCTAGTAACTAAAAAATTAATGGTGAAAAAAAGTCAATACGGTAAGGTAGATGAGATGCTTGCTAGTTCTTGACTTAGCAATTTTAACTTGTACAGATATAAGCTTATATTTTCTTCTGTTTCAGTACTCCTGGCTTTGTCATCTATATAATTTTCTTTCAAAATTATAAGCATAGCTAACACCTAGAGAACAGAGCAAAGCAAACTACTATGTTTGAAGTACTTGATTCTTCCTGGTTTTGGATCATATGAAGTGAGAAATATTGCATCTCATATAGATGAGCAAATTTCAAAATGAAAGATTTATAATCTTTTTTTGATTTAAATCAATACCATCGAATTAATTCAGCCTGGAAAGCTACGCATCTTTTTAAATTTTAAAAATCCATATACATTCAATTGCAACTGCCATTATCAACAATAACATTTAAAAATAACAAAAAAGTAATTGGAATTTTCCTAAAATATTAGGTTATAAAGATGCAAGTTAGTGACAGGGGAAGAAACTGGTGTAATCCCAGACTCTGAACCGTTCTCAAAGTGGAATTAATCAGTAGCAAGCAAACTGCCTTTAAAACATTCATAACCACCAGTATCTCTCTGCAAATAGTGAAGTGCAGAAGCTCTAAGGCATTACTGAAAAAAACATAGAAACACGTTTGTCTGAGAAGACAAACTTTCATTGTTGTTTGTATTGGTGGAAAGGAGGGGGTTTATTTGATTTACTTGCTGGTGCATATATATTTTGACATGGAAAAGTCTATTTTCCTACAAAATATATAGTCCCATAGTAGTGTCAACTGTGTGTCATTGCAGTTTAATTTAGTGAGTTTATTATGAACTATGCTTATATGCAAATTTGGCAGTTAATATTTGTTTGGATTTTTTGCTTGTTTATTTTTTTGCCTTTTTTCCTGAAATTAATTTTTATGCCTGCTTTTTAAATAGATGTTTGACCTGCAAGACCTCTTGTTTGACTTGCTGACCTCTTTCAGTTTTGGAAAAACATTTGTTGTGAAAATAAATAATTATTCACATAAGCATCTGAGAAAAAAATTATTTCAGAAGGCCCATGTCATTTGACGTATTGAAGTATTCCTAGGTCCACAAATGATGAATTATAAAATCACATTTGAGTAGCAAACTGAATTGCTGTTGAGTTCAAATGCAACTGCCCATAACGAGTAAAGCAGTTGCTCTAACTGCAGATGACGACTGTAAGTCAAATGACTAGCAAATGATATTAGTTAAAGTATAAGAGTGGAATACATATTGCAGAATAACAAAATCCCTTGAAATGTTTCTCAATAAAATATGCATTCCTCTTGTTCACATCTGACATGAGTGTATTTCTTAGTATAATGTTTAATTAAAACAGTATTACTCTATCCTACTCGTCTTGGTTTGGTAAGTAGTCTTAAAATTAAGACATGAGTAAGGAATTATAGGGTTGTATGTTGCTGTACTCTGTAATGTTCTTCAGGAGGAAATAACTTTGTTCTTTTTTGTCATAATGTATACAGAAAAAATAACAAATTTATATAGCTCTACAGAATCTGAGGAGAACAAGAATGAAGTAGAAAATAAGTCAAAATAAATATTGAAGTACCTATGTCTTTTAATCCTTAGCTTTGATCCAGGAATATCAGCATACTGTTAGACTCACAAAAAAAATCCCCAAAACATAGACAGAATAAATCACGACTGGCTAGATAATTTTTTTCATTCTAAAAAATACTAATTTCATAATAAAATTACATTGAAATTCTATTAAACACTTAAAAAGTTATACACCAGATTTTCTTATCCTTTTTGTTGTTGTTGTTGTTGTGTTTTTTTCTTTGGTTTGTTTTCCTTTTGGATTTGGAGTTCCTTGGGAGGAAGTAAAGCCTAGCCTTTCAGAAGTCACTTCAGATCCTGTCCCTCAATGTCAGATATTCTGGCATCATCTGTTGGTTTCATATTCACTTTTATGTTTCTCCTTTTTAATGTTTTATTTTTCCGTATATGTTTTCCTTCTTTTTACTCATGCTGTTTCTATTATCTCTAGTCCAACAGGTTCCCAGCTGTAGTTTCCTTTGTTTCCTCTGTCTGCCTGGTTGTTCTTTTGAATCCATCCCAGTATCTCTGAGTTACTCTGTTGGTATTTGCTCTCCTTTTAATCAATGTCGTTCTCATTTAAAAACAAGGTGTTTCCAGAATTGACTTGAAGAGCTCTTTTTTCCTATTGTGAACAAACAGCTAAGTAATTTTCTGCATTTTCTGAAGATCTATAGTCCTGCTGTCTATCATTCTAGTGATGATATAATAGGCTCAGAATGTCAAAGAAAACAATGACAGAAAGAATGTAGCTATTCAAAGAAAGACTTCAAGCAAACATACTAAAATTTTGTTTGGTTAGCCTGATATAGGACACTGCATTTTGGAACTTAGAGACAGTCTCACTCAAAAGAGTTTTTTCTATTGTTAACTCAAATCGGTAATTCTACTGGATATGTAATATTGGTCTCAGAAACACATACTGACATAGATTACCTCAGAAGGGCATTCTTTCGTTTATCTGCTACTGAGATGGGAAGCGTACCCTCTATAGAATGTATTAACTGTTAAAACAAACATTAAAAGTCACTCCTTTAAAAAGGTCTTTCAAATTCCTTTAAACTCAGAATTATTCTACATCTACACTTATATTCCTTTCACTTGATTTGAAATAAAGTAAGGTTGAGCAACTAGGTATTTAAATGTGACTTCATTCGAATATCAGAAGGTTATTGAGAAAAGAAACAAAGACCTCCTACTGGGAGTATCCTGCTGCCAGTCTGCTTAGTAGGAATCTGTAAAATTATACAGATATATGACTTCCCAATATAAAATGTTCTAAAGACTTTTAAAGAAGAATTTTCTATAATTTTTTTAATTCTGTATTGCGATGTTTTAATTTTACAGAACATTTCAAACTGTATTTAATAACCTATTGGCTTTATAACTTCTAATTTCTTCAGTTTTCTCAGCATGTTTTAACTTTAATGTTTCAAATGATTTCGTCAGCCTGGAGATGAAATCTCAGCAGCCTCTAAGGTAACCAGACCTAATGTATTTGTGAAGGTGTAGATTAAATTCAACACATTAAGTTGCACTTGGGAACTACCTACAAGTTGGTTGCAATATGTAGCATGCAGGAAATGTTTTCAAATATTTGGACTGTAGGAGTTTATTTTAGCTCTATGAGGAAGGCATTTTACTGTAGCTGAGGACTGCATAATGGGAAAGGTCTTCACAGCAAGAAGGAAATTAGCAGCCTTAATTAATAAAAATCANTAGTTTCTTTTAGCTCTATGGAGAAGGCATTTTATTGTAGCTGAGGACTGCATTATGGGAAAGGTCTTCACAGCAGCCTTAATTAATAAAAATCAGACAGTGCTATTGCTTTCTATGTGACAAACAAGACCAAATCAAAATATTAATGACTGCACACTATATAATATCTTCCAATATGTGAATAAGTTACACTGGTCATTTTTGTACATGATGCCCATTCTATTTAAGTTGTTCAGTCATTTTATTCCTCCAGTCTCAGTAAAATGCTGTCAATCAAGCATAAACAAAGATAACTAAAATGAAAAAACTGAGACAAATACCATCTACAAAGTGCAGATATTCCGTTACATATTAATTTGTTTTCTTCTGCAATATTCTTTCTCATGTACCACATAGTTAAAGTAATAAAATTTGGTTGGAAATTTCCTGCTTGCTTTTTTGTTTTGGTTTGGTTTTTTTTTTGTTTTTTTTGTTTTGTTTTAAGGAAACATAGAGTTGAACCAAAACTCTAGTTTTTCAAGAGATATTTATGTTTGGCAATTTTATTTCTCTACGGTTGAAAAATAGAGAATTGAAATGTTGCTGCATATTAAACAGAAGTATTTCCATTCAAGTTTGATATCAAATCTGAATTGTTCTCGAGTTTTTGATATAATGCTGTGTTGCTCATCTTCTTTTACCTCTGTAGCGAGCTGTGTAGCAAATAAGCCGGAATTCATAGACTCAGAATAGAAAATGAAGCTATAAGAAACAACAACTAGAGCCCCCATGAAACACTGGCAGTTCAGACAGCTAGGCCTCTAACATAATCTCAGAGTTGATTTCTATCTTGTTTATCAACATGTATCAATATCAATTCAATTCCAATTTCAATATGAGCTTAATTTTACCTTTTTTTCCCATCAGATACAAGATGAAAACAAAGACCAAAAATACGGATTTACAGTGGGACTACCATTCCACTTTAAAGATCAAGATGTCTCTCTGATAAGCGCTTCTCATTTATCTTCTCAGAATGAAAGAAGAAAGATCTATTTTGTCTATTCCTGGCATATTTTGCAAAACTATATCTGTAACTCTTCATGGTTAATTGTATCAAAGGCAGCTGCAAGACCTAAACAAATCTGTTTGAAGACTTGACTCACTGCAATTGCCAAGAAGAGATAAGCAGGCAATGAAACATTTCAGTTCTCCAGTCATATGTGCTGATTAAGGTTAAGAATTCTGGATATCAGCAGTGACTGGTCTAATTATATCTATGCTTATAGATTATTTCTTTCTATAAAGTCCCCCTAGAGAGGAGCTAGTATATTGATTTACTACCAGGAGGCTTCAAAAAGACTGTCTGTTTCCCTTGGAAATACATACTTGAGGTGTATTCCCAGAGTGTGAATCACGAATTAAAGAGAGAAAATCTAGCAAAAACCCCAGCAGAGCACATTCTGCATTTGTCTTCATCAGATCTAGCCTCTGTCAAGAAGCAAGGGGAAAGTGTCTCTGAAAAATTTGGTCCAAGATATGCTGACAGTCTTTAGTGCAATCTTATGTGAAGAAAAGAAAGAATTTCCTGTGCTATGATAGCCACTTGACTGGAATTTTCCATATGCTAATGTTGAATCTCGTTTTCTTACACAAGAAAAAGATGTGATTTCAAAATCTACTTGATACATCTAAGAGGACTACCAGTGAAGAGAGCTATTTTATCTTATTCCGTTGCATTATCACCTGATAGGTGCATCCACTTTTGTATTGTAGCATAAAGCCCATCTTTTGTCAGTAAACTAGACAAAGATGATCATCATGGTTTCTTCATGACCAAAGGAAATTGTTTTTCCTTTTCACATTCATGAAATGAATGATCATGAAATCCTACAGTGTGTCTTAAAACTCATCACAGTAGGTACAAGTGAGGAGCACAAAATTTCAGTCTATGTTAACTCTATTGCTGCTGACATAAAGCACAGACATTAAAAGATACAACGTTAATTATGCTAATTATTTATCTTTTCAAAGTTTATTCTGAGACTTTAGATTTTTTACAAACGTTTGCTAAATCAATTTTTAGCCTTGATTGCCCAAAGACTGATTTCCATTTCTCTATTTTTGAGTAAAATAGTAACTGTCTGTGTTTATCACTATATGGAAGGCCATTCTCCTCGTTTCCTAAGAAACTAGCAAAACAAGTTTGATTACTCTGCTTAAAATGTAAAGGCAGACTTTTTTAAGTGTGTTTATGTGTATGGAGATATATCTTAAAAACGTTTTTGTCTAAGACATTTCTCAAAATTACCCCTTTACATTGTAAATCCTGGCAGGACTTGTGGCCTGTGGTGGACCAACCCTGGAGTGGCCTGCCTCTGAAAGACTGCACCTTGTGGAAAAGTGACCCACGTAGCAGAAGTTCATGACGTACTGTTGCCTGTGGGATGGACTCATGCTGGAGAAGGACTGTCTTCTGCTGGAGGGACCCAATGGGAAGCAGAGGAAGGACTCCTCTCCCTGAGCAGTGGCAGAAACAACTGGCCATAATCCCCACTCCCCATTTCCCTAAGCAGCTAGTGTGGGGGAGAGGTAGAACTTGTAAGGAGGGAGGGGTGTGGGAAAGTGTTTTTAAGATTTATTTTACTTCTCATTCTCCTGCTCTGATTCTATTAGTTATAAATTTAATTAGTATCCCCATTTGAAACTCTTTTGCTCATGACAGTGATAAGTAAGAGGTCTTTCATAGTCCTTAACTCATGAACTCTTTGTTATTTTCTCTCCTCTGTCCAGTTGCAGAAGAGAGTGAGAGAGTGGCTTTAGTGGGTACCTGGCATTCAGCCATGGTCAGCCTACTAGGCATATTTATGACTTCTCAGTAGAAAAATTAATAATGAGTGGTAATTTGTTAGATTGGAAAATGCAAGAGCATGTACACAAACACTGAAGTGCAGCATTTAGCTAAGGATTTCTTTTAAAATGAAGCTGTTTGTCTGCTTATAAACTTTAATATTCACACATTTTCTAAGCTGTCATAACATTTATCTTAACAAATCAAAAAGGTTAGCAAAATTAGGTATCAAATATTCTAGCCCCTGATCCTAGCATCTGAAAAATAATTTCAATCAGTATAGTCTATATTTCATGAAAATTTGTGTTATATTACCGTGGCTTTAGCCTGCAATAATAAGGTTCTAAACCATTCTCGAATTAACATCTAGGATGGCAGCAATTTTTTTTTTTTTTAATAATGATAAAAACCTAGGTTTGTAGATGATGGTGAAGGGGTATCTTACAAAGCCTGTGTCCAGAGCATCATTTTCATCATTGTTGACATTACTGATTAAAGTAGGTGAGCAAATACTGCATTGACTGCAGTCCATGCCCCACAGCAGAGAAGAGGATGGAAATCTCCATTTTTGCAAAATAGAAGAGGACATAATTAGTGAGGAATAAATAGCAGTACTTCTTTTTCTCTGAAAGACAGAATGAAAAGAAGCAAGAGAAAGCTTTCAGTGTTGCTAGTGTGGTTTGATTAACAAAAATCAATTCTACAAGCAAACATTTTGTAATTTAATCTTGCAGCAGTTATAGACCCAGAAATCAACCATATTTTTAACTGAACATGATAATTGTGTACATATGTGCATATGATTTACATAGAATGAAGCATTCAAAATTAATATCTTGCACTAACTTATGTGAAAAACTTACTGAACTATGAGCTCAAGATGACAGACCCTAAAGTGATGTGAATCTGATACCACACACGTGCATCTTGGTGATAAACATATTATTTCTGAGCTATCTTTAATATTATCTCAAGGGAATATTTTAAATATCATAGTCTAAATGAGATTTCAGTGTTCCTCTGTTGAAGCATAGTTTGTTTTTCCTTCAAATTTCTATCTATTTCCACTGGAAATGAGAAAGACATTCCTGCAGTACTATACCATTACATTTTCCGTGTAGTAGCTATGGGGCTAAGACTGAAAAAAACAGAATTTTGTCCCTTAGTTCTGTGCCACAGACACTTAAGAATGAGGTCAGACAGAGGATGTATTAATATTGAATGCTGCACCTGTCTGCAGCTGAGGAATTTCTGTAGCAGTAATGCATCCACCAAAGACTCTGAGAAGAAGACCTAAGATCTAGTAAAAAGGCCTCTGTACACGTTATAAAATTGTTTTTTGTAGACATTCTGTTATTTTCTATAGTATTTTGAGGGCTTTTCAGTTTCTGACTAATGTAATTTTTTAAGTAGAGTTGCTAAGGCAACATCCTAGAACATTTGTTCCCTGTGGTCCACGGAAATTCCCAAGGAGAAAAGAAAGCAGTTAATTCCTACCTACCATGCACTCAAAGTTTAATTTTTTCTAGAATCTGATTCTATTTCTCATATCTTTGAGTGCATTTACTTGAAAAGAAAAATAATAAGAAAAAAATCCTCTGTAACATTTAAGAACATGACTTACATACTATAATGTCCCTGAAAATATCATAAAAATCATATATCTCTTATGATCTTGTTGTCTTTGTTTTGTTACATAAATTATTCAGTTTTGATGTGTGCTATAGGTCAGACACTGAACAAAAACCATTTCAGTGACTAAAAAAATTACAAAGATACTTGTTTGTGGGGTTTTTTTTCACCTGCAATCTGTTCAAATACAGAAAACTGCAGAGGTTGATTAAATCCACAATATCCAAAAAATATGCAATTTGGAATAAATTAAGTCTGTGTTAAAACTAGAATTCTCTAGGGGTTTGCAGCTCAAAGAAGGAAAATTAGCCTGGAATGGATATTCCCTGCTTGGATGTGAAAAAAACACAAAAACAAACACAAACACAAACAAACAAACAAAACCCACAAAAACAAAAAACCCACAACAAACAAAAAAACCCTAACTTATTAGAATTATCATTAACCAGCTATCTCAAAGGAGACTACCTAAATTATGTAATCTCATATGGTTTCTCACATGCGTTTACCTGTCAAATAGATACCTTTGCTTTTCAATCATACATAATATTTTTATTTAACCAGTCTAAGAAATGTAGATCATTCAAGATGCAACATTTGCAGTTTACTTATTTTAAATGAAGCACAGTGGAAAACAAATTTTTATTGAAATACCAAGAGTCTGCACTAAACAGAGCTTCATTTTAGTAACTTTGCAGATGTCTTTTTTACCCATCTCTCCTCTCTTTATGCTCCTTTAGCTGCTGCTCAGAGGAAAACGTCCGTTTAGAAAAAAAAAAAAAATTAGGTTTTATTTTTTGCATTAGTTTTACAATGCTCGTTAAAATCTATGGTAAACCAAATACATTAACAGTTTGAAAATAGCAGTCTGTAGCCGCAATTTACTCCTGGCACAAGGCAGTTTACCACTGTAGATTTACTGGTTGCAAATAGCTTTGCTATCTCTTTTTAATCTCCATTTCATCATCTGACACCTCTCAAACTCTCATCATCCCTAGTACCTTTAGTGCCATACTTTCTTTAGGCCAGACTCATAAACGATGCATACTCATATCAGGCTTATTAACAGACCTTTCCCAAACCTTTCCTGCACATGCTCCAATTAGGCAATTTCTCATCTATATTTTTCATACCTCAACTGTAAAAAAAAATTAAAAAAATAACAAGCACGTTGGAAATCAAGTATGATAACTTGCATTAATTCTAGAAAATACTACTTCCTTGGACGTTATTTTAGAGAAAGCAGTACTATTTCCAAACTCACAATCTTCTATTTTAAAAAGTTTCTATTCTATTCTATTCTTCTATTTCTGTGTTATCCTCATATTCATGATAAGAGTGCAAATCATTTAGCTTTGTCGTTATCACAAATTCAATCCAAAGGCAGAGACAGTAAACTACAAAGTTCAAGTGAAAATATAAACAAAGTAACAAAAAGATGCGAAAGGTATCTTCTTCCTTCATATTATTCTTTTTTGTAACTATAATTTGAATTTCCATCCTGTGATGTTTGACAATGCCTTCTCCTTCCCCACCTTCTCTCTCACTTGTCTACTGAAAGTAGACAATGAGGAGGAGAAAATGTATTTTTTACTTATGAATATTTACAGTTAAATTTGTGGCAAAATCTGCAAAATTAGACAGAATTGATCATGGAAAAGAATGACATAGTGAATTACCTAGAAGACAGGTTGCTCTTCTCTATCCTGAGGCACATGACAGTTAAATAACCTACTCTTTTAATCTATCCAGGAGTTTTACCAAGTTACTTGTGGACTTGGGGGGGTTTATTTTGTTTTGCTTGGTTTGCTTGTTTTGTTGTTGCTCATTTGTTTTGGTGATGTTATTTTCTTTTGGTTTTGGTTTGGTTTCATTTTTTTCATTGGTTGAGTTTTTTGCCTTCATAGACCATTTCATCCTCCTACTTATTCTTTTATTGAAATAGTGGTCTTGAATGTTGAACATACCTACAACAACCAATGGCAATGTCCCTAATAAAACAACGTTAGTGACACAAGCAAGAAGAAGCTGAACAAATTAAAAACATCAAAGAACTACCCTGACAAAGTTATGCTGAAAACTGCAGAGGAATCAGTATGCTCAGAGCAGGGTGTATGTTCAAGAAGAAATTTGTAAGCATTTCTTTAGAAATTCAAAACTACATTGCTCACCACCTGGAATCAACTACTCCTTCATCCTCATGTCAACAGGAAGTTTTCTGTCTTACAAAATCTGATTTTTGTAAAGCCAACATATGACATTTGGAAATGAGAATTTAAGTCTTATTCTTCTAGTTTTATCACTCCACAAAATCTGTACCCACTGCAATGACTTTGAGTCATTCATTAATACATTTTATTAAAAATCTTATTGTTTATTTTATAGCTTTTTATTTTTGATTCACTAGTTTTGTTTATTTGGCACTTAGTTATCACATATGAAAATCCTGAGAAAGAGAACAGATGCCAAATAAATTATCATTATATGATCTTCAACTTATTAAAATTAACAACAATTTAAAAAATAAAAATAAATATTTTAAAAATCCTTTTAGGTCGCCTAGGAACAATCTTTAAGAAAGGAACATTGTGGTGAGTATTCCTTCCCCTTTGTCTCTTTGCAGGTTAGGGTCATCTGAAGATTCTCATGATTTCACAGGTTTCTGACAAAGCACACAGAAACTCAAAACACATCATAGGAGCAGCATCCAGAAACTGCTTTGCAAACTGCTACATCTGCTGGCAGCCTCTGATTGTTGTGTTCTAGCCCTGAGAGCTATGTAGACCCATACGGAGGAATAAAAAAACATCAACACACAGTCAGATATCCTGCCTAATGCAAAGTTCTGGTCAAGTTTCCTTAAAAGGGTCCATGCAAGTGGAGCCCAAATTTCAGGTAAAACTGTAGTGAATTCTGAGTGAATCATAAGCAGCTTATAAAATGACAGGAGTAATCAGAACAATGAGATTAAATCTTAGACATTTCAGAGGCTTTCCATGAGGCCCTGTAGGCTTTGGGCAGAGTCCCAAAAACTCTGAGATTCTTCAACTGTTGTATTAGATTGCAATATTCAAATACATTCAATCTTTTGTTCCATTGCTTTTAGATATATTTGAGCTATTTATAGATGTGGTGCAGCCGTACAGCTCCAGACTAAATTCCTGCAGGTTAAATGTTCAGAAGTATAATTTAGATTCAGACTAAAGTAGCTGGTAAATTTCATTACTGGTAGATGCTGCATCACTGGCAATCTGGTTATTGAGAGGAGATATAAAACTAATGTCATACATTAAGTGACAAAGGGCCAGTGGTCATGCTTGAATGACACATAATTCAAAGTATATATAATATTAGTGGCTTTGTGTGACTGCCAAAGTCACTCTATCCAGATATGTAATTTATACAATATTTCCCAGAATACATTCACTTGCGTTGAATGATATAAATTACTTTACATGTTAACATAATAGAAACCTTCACATAGAGTATTTATTTTTGAATTATCAGCACCTTTAAATGCCCTCTGAATGCCATCCTCTCTGATACAGTAAAAATGAAGATGTATCACTAATTAGTTATTTTCCCCTCTCAAAAACTTTATCTTTTCTTATCCAAACTGTACATTTCCAATACATTTTTGCACTTGAAAAGAAGGTAAAGAAATCCAATGACAATCGATTCAAGCAGGGGTCTACGCGTGTCCATAGCTCTACCAAGCTTTTCTTGTATGTTCACATAGGTAAGTTGTTACTAAACCAGTATTTATGGTTTCTGAATAGCTATTTTCTGATGACATTGATCACAGAATCACGGAATCACAGAATATGCTGAGTTGGAAGGGACTCATAGAGATGATCGAGTCCAACTCTTAATCCTGCATATCCTCAAGAGTCACACCATGTTTCTGAAGAGTGTCATCCAAGTGCTTCTTGAACTCTGTCAGGCTTGGTGTGGGAACCACTTCCTCGGGGAGCCTGTTCCAGTACATAACTACTGTCTGAGTGAAGAACTTTTTTCTAATAGCCAACCTAAACCTCCAGTGACAAAATTTCTGGCCATTCCTTTGGGTCCTGTCACTGGTCATAAGAGAGGAGATCAGTGTCTGCCCCTTCTCTTCCCCTCACAAGGAAGTTGTAGACTGCAATGAAGTCTCCCCTCAGTCTCCTCTTCTCTAGGCTGAACAGACCAAGTGCCTCATCTGCTGCAACCATCCTTGTTGCCCTCCTTTAGATTCTCTCTAATAGCTTAATGTCTTTCTTATATTGTGATGCTCAAAACTGCCACAATATTTAATGTGAAGCCAGTGCAGAGCAGAGTGAGACAATCACCTCCTTCGACCAGCTGGTGATGTTTTGCCTGATGCCCCCCAGGACACTGTTGGCCCTCCTGGCTGCCAGGGCATTGCTGACTCATATTCAACTTGCCATCAATCAGGACCCCCAGGTCCTTTTCCAAGGCATTGCTTTCCAGTATCTCATTCCCCAGTCTATGTTTTCTGTACATTGATGATTCATTGCTAAATTATATTGGCTGGCAATCAAGTCAGAAGCATGCACAAATTCATCAATTAGAAGTTACAAGAGATAAGAAGGTTCAAAATGATGAAGATTTAGGTTTTGGTCAGTACTGAATATCTACTGAATTTCCTTTAAGTTGCTGTATATAGTTGCCATTTATTAGTTACTCTTCTGATGACCATAGAGAGTTTGAAAGAGAATACCATTGAATCAAAGGGAATTTGACTACAAAGAAACCTGAGAATCCATCTAATTCATCTGCTACATTAAGGGATTAGTTATCCTAGAGGCAGTTTTTTTCAACTATTTTTTAAAACCTTTGAACAGAAGATGTTTTCTTCACAAAAATCCTCTCTATTTAAGAAAGTCTGTAAAAAATTAGAACATTCCTCAGCTCTCTATTTGGGTTGCTGGTCCATTGGACTTTCAAAATAATCCTAAACCTCCATAGTTTTCTCTTCACAATTCCCTGTGAAACTAAAAGTACTAAAGAAGCCTCTAAATTCCAAGGCTTAGAGTGTTTGTAAAGGTCTTATTCATTATATGTCTGCTCAAATCCCTTACTGTCCAAGACCTAATTGTCTTATATGGTCCGTGAAATTTTTTTTTAGGCAAAAATGGTCAGATACAGACTAATACTATTCAAAATGATCTAACAAATGTTTTAAAAGAATATATGTTTTATATGCTTAAAGTTTCAAAAATAAAACAGTCTAGATACCTTTACGACCAATTTCCAAAAATGACAACCAAAGAAAAGCTTTGGACTTTTCATCTTCTCAAACAAAGCCACAGATCTAACACAATGTAAATGCACAGAAAAACTAATTCCAATCCTGGATGCCATTCTGCTAGTGAAGAGTTCTGAGCAGGAAAGGTGAAGTAAACAGTGTAGCAAATAATTCTCTACTAGTGGATTCAGTTCTTATCATTAAGATCTTGCATTTCCAACTCTTTCATGCACTTCATGAGGAAAGGCATAAAAGTAAAGTGGGGAGATGGGACATGGATGTGGGCTGCACAAAAGACACAAGCATTGAGGAAAAGGAAGGAGAGGGAAAACAAGAGAGACAAGAGAGACATAAAGTCTAACCTTCCAAGGCCAGATCAAACTTTAATATAGCCTTTTACAAGGAAACCAACTGCAAACATGTCATGAAAATAAAATTTTACTACATTATGAAATGATTCAAAACCACCCGAATAGCTGCTCAGAAGTATCAGGAAACAAGTTTGAAAAATTTTGCACAGCTCTTTAGGTAATTTTCTATACATTACAGTCCTGAACTTACCACAGTGAAAATATATTTGCAGCACTTTTAAGTACATATTATCATAAACCAAATGGGTATAAAAAATAATGTACCCCAAAAAAGGAAAATTGATGTCAAGAGGAACTTTCACAGTCTTTGTTGTTGCTATGAATTGAATAAGATCCAGATCCAAGAGAGAACCTCAAGCTGGGATGTCTAGTAATGGAGAAGTAGTCAACTTTGCAAAGTGTTTTGAAGATTGTCCAGTGTAGGCAGAATGGTATAGTTTTGTTTCTGTTACACAAGAACTATAAACACTTTTCCATACTTGTCAGGCTGACTCAAGTGCTTCTTATGCCCAGACTGGACTTAAGGTGTCTTCTTCTTACATCATCTGCTGGTAAATAGTAATACAAAGGGAAAATAAATTGTGAGGGGCTTTGGCTCTTGTAACAGTAATTCACCTGGAGACGAAAAACATAAAAAGATAAGAAGAACTAATATCCTGGTCATCAAAAATGAATAAGTACAGCAAAGGAGAAGAGCAGAAAGTGAAGTGATGAAAACAGAACGGTCATATCATACTGTATTTCCTGTCTTTTTTCTCTAAGATATGACTGCTGACTGTAATGATAGACTCAATTAACCTTCCTCCTTATCCTGTTACTTACATTGAAGTACATATTGACTTCGCTTGACGTTGACAGTAATTTATATATATGTATACTTATAAATGAGTATGAAATTACTGCATAATTATTCACTTGCATAAACAAAATAATGTTTAATATTCTGTAGGGGTTTGAAAGGGGAGGGGGGTACAAGGGGGTGCTGGGGGGGTTCTTAGAGGGAGCAGGAGTGGGAGGGGGGAAAGGGATCTCCGTTTTTGGTATAAACCCCATTTTTTTCAGTTTTTTTTCCCTTGCTTCCTTCCCTGACTCAC
>VXBA01005652.1:92519-197305 GCA_013399895.1 Serilophus lunatus
CAAAAAAAAAAAAGAGAAAAAAGTTTACTGCATTTAACATAATTGATAAGCATAAGAGACTTTTTCTAAATTTAACAATATCAGAAATAAAAGTATTGATTAATAGCTAGCCTGTTGTATGTTTAGCCCATTAGGCAACTAATCACCACATAGCTGCTCATCTGCAGCAGAAGAGAAAAAGAAGAGTAAAAACAAGAAAACTTGTGTATCCAGATAAAAACTAAGAAATGGAAAGGAAGTGGAAGAAAGAAGAAAAAAAACAAAACAAAACCAGTGATGCAAAGGGAGTCATTCACCCCATCTCACGAGTAGATTAATGTTCTGCCAGTTCTGAAGCAAAAGATGGTTAATCCTTCTAAACCCCTCTTTTTTTCCTTTTTATTGGTGAAGATGATATTACATGACAAGGAATATATCTTTGGTTTGTTTGAGTTATCTTTCTGATTGTGTACACTGACAAATTGTTGCATATACCCCAGCCTTTTCACTGAGGGGGCAGAGTGAGAAAAGGCCTTGATGTTGTGCAAGCACTGTTAAGCAACTGCTGAAATATTGGTGTGTTATTAGCATTGCTTTAGCCAGAAATCTAAAAATCCCATCACCGTAAAAGCTGTTGGGAAGAAAATTTACTCCACACCAGACAGGCTTAGTACATAATCATAATTTTCTTAAGGATTTTACATATTTTTGAGAGGCACTTGTTAAAATAATTTGCCAATCAGAAAACTATAATTATTTTGATAACAGTGCAACAGAGATTAGTTGAAAAAAATAAATTCATGGCAGACATCTTGAGGCTGACTGTGGTACTGACTTCAATTTCTTCAGATTAGTTCATTGAGAGTAGTTGTCTTCTGTCTCATGAAGTTGAGAAAATTTCCCAAAATACTTTTTTGCTGCTCTGTAATTTTGTTTTTAGAATCCTCAAAATTTTCTTAAAATTAAAAACACATGTGCACATACTTATACATATGTGTACATGCACATATTCTCACACTCATATACATATGTTTGTATAAATAATGTAGCTCTTAAGGTTCACCCAGAAACACAAAATTTATTCAGGAATACTGCAGACCATATTTTGTCATTTGAAATGGAAGTAGATAATTTAAAAGTTGTTTTGCTAGTCCTGAAGAAACTAAAAATTGTAACAGACTTGCATGAATGCCAATAGGTTAGAACTTAACAGTAGTATTTGTAAAACATTCAACTGAAAAAATGCTCAACATTCTGAAACAATTCAATAGAATAAGTTAACTATTTGGCAGCATCCTGACTGTCAGGACTGTGCTGGGAGGAATTTGTGACTTTTGAAAACCCATGAAGCCTGGGCATTTTAGAGCCAGGTTAATCTGTGTTGTCGTCATTAAAAAGTGTAATATTGGAACTATTTTAACAGATGACAATCACCTAAAGTATGTATCTCACTGCTGTTCACATCTTACCTCAATCTTACCCAGAATCAAAAACTAATAAAGACAATAATATCATTAAGAAATTGTGAGGAGTTTTGTATTTCATTCTTTCTTTTCAGTTCTTGAACTTATTACATAAATCTCATTTATAGTGGTAGAGCACAGAAATCAATCCTTCTCTGCTGTTGTGCAAACCCGAAAACTGCCTATGGTGTAGCCATGCCACTCGAGAGGAAATAAGTTTTTATACACAATGTTATTATAGATGTCATCAGGGATAGTGGCAGATAATTACATGGTTTAAATGATGGGCAAGAACATATTGCAGGATAGGTGAAAATTTAAAAGTAAAATAACATTGTGAGTCACTTACTTTAGGTGATAAAGATCCTCTGGTATAAATTCCCTTGCCAAAGTTAGCAGGACTTTATGTTTGGCTACCTTCAGCTTCCAGTAAGGAAACAAGCAGCAAGCAAAATATATGATTTGAATGAGTTTTAAATGGGTATTAATTTCAATGCTCTTATGGTGTGTTATTTCAGATATGGGTACTGAGTTTCCCTTGTGATTTTCCGTCATAACAAAACCTCATGACTGAAAGCAAGCAGTTTGTAATGAATAACACATTCAAGGTAAAGTGAGATTGCTACCTGTTGTGACAGTGGGTTAAAAAAAACCCAACTGTTATCTTATTATTTTTTCTCATATGTTTTAACTGACTCCAAACTTTTAATAAAGCCAGACATTTTCTTCAAGTTACTTTTTTTTTTTTTTTAGTCCAATTTGTTCTGTAGTTATGAAACACTATTTTTATTAAAATTCCTGGGTACTTCTATTTCCTTTGAAAACATATATTCCCTTTAGCACCTGGAAAAAGAGTCAAGTTAGATTTTTTAGAAGCCAAAAAGAGGAAATAATTTAACCTACCTAGGCAAAAAAGTACACACGAGGTGCCCTTTGAAGTTGGAACACTTTGGGCAATCCTAGAATGCTTCCCTCCTCTGCCTGAATATTCTCTTTTTACTGGTAGAAAGACTAAAGGAGCAAGAGGGCTGTGGACACTTTGTCCAGCACATATGTCTTATGCCTATTTCTTATTCTGTCTCCAGTGCAGCTGCAATCCCTTTACAAAGTAAAAGTTCCACTGAGTCATTGGGGCAAGCATACCTGAAAGCCCCTTTGCACATATCAATTTAATGAATCGTTTTGCTAAATGGTTCATCACCCTTCAGAAAAATGGGACTGTTGAACTACATGAGTTCAGTATTGTCAACAGCAAATGTTCAAAAGCATATGCCAGGCTTAGCAAAATTCTATTTCCATAATAGGAGTTTCAAAATTTGCAAGCAATATTTTTCTCTTTTTCAGGATATTAGAGGTCATATCTTCAAACTTAAATTACAAGACCCATAAGAACAAGTCTTTATTTAAAAAAAAATATTTCCATGCAAACTAATGGGTATTACAGATTATTACAAATTAAAGGAAGTATTTCTTTAAGCAAGACATTAGATATGTTGAGATTTGATTAATGATCATCAGTATTTCTACTGGTTTCCTATTTCACAGAAAGTTAATTCTGAAATCATAATTCTGAGTATCATAAACAAAATATTCCTTTTCTGGAAATGAAGAATGGTGTAGGACTCTGGATATCACCTGCTGGGCAAGATAAGAAAATAGGACAAAGAAGCATTGAAGGGAGAGCACAGCTTTACTGGTGATGTCCAATGATCCAAAGAGAGAAAGAATAAAAATCTTCTCATTTTTATAACCTTCTAAATGCCCACCCATCATACTATCCAACCAAAGTCCAACTTACTACTATGTCCCTTAAGCATCCAACAGAATTTTTACTTGTTGCCTATCTCCTCCCAGGCCTGTCTTTGGTAGGCCTGGAAACCTAACTCTATGCTTTCACTTATTACTCCTCTTATCTATACAGAAGAATGCAAACATTCTGGAACACAGACTCATCTAGGCCCTTAATATTCCAAGGTACTCAGCTACCTAGCTAGACTGAATTCCTCAAAATCTTAAGCACACCCCTTAACGCATCAACATAAAATTCTTCTTAAGAACTCTGAATAAAACTTGTAAAAGAAGAATATGGTATTTTGATGAATTCAAGTGTATTACAAATGAAAGAATAAAGATATCATCTTCTCCCCCCAGAAAAGAAGTTGAAGAGTGAATTTTGGGAGTGCTTGATGCATTTCTCTGAGGGAAGAAAAGATGAGAATGACATTTGTAATGTTGTATCAATCATTGCTGTTGGAGCTTTTTTTAGCCATTGCTGTGCTTTATCCTCACACCTCAGGGAGACAGAAGAACAATAATAGTTTATCTAGCTGAGCTTACATCCAGGAAAGAAATGATCTGAAACTTAAGTGCAATTTTATACTCCATGGGGCAGGTTTCCTTTGTGTTCACTGTTATTGACAAGAATCAGGGTGAAATTTTGATGAAGAGTGGACCTCTGTTGAAAGGCGCAAAACTGGAAAATATCTACAGCCTCCCCTTTTAGTGTGTGCTTGAGAATTAAGAGGTTGCTTTTATTATTATTAATATGAAGGAAGAACACATTATTTTGAAAATTAAAATCCAATCCTTTTGTAAAACAGCAGGATAATTGTAATAAAATTGACTGCACATCTACTGGTTTTGTAAAAAGCAATGTATTGACAAAATATCACTGCACAAGAAAAAGTAGCAGTGTAATTAAACTACCATAAATCACAGCAGATATCTTAAATTTTCTGGCTTCCTTTCAGTCTCCTTCTTCTAACATGCAGCAAAGGTTTATAAATGTGAGTTTTAAAAGCATTTCCCGAGCACTCCTTGGTAGTAATTGTATTCACCATTACTGACAGAAACTCTGCATCAGTACAGAATATACGAATGCTATTTCTTTGAATGCTTTTTGTTTTGATCACTACTCCTCTAAATAATATAGGAGATTGCCAAGAATTTTCTTTACTGTCAATTTTTAACAAAGCAGGTGCCATTGCTCCTGGTTGTCCTGATGCTTTCCTGTTGATTCCTCATTTTATACCCACAACCATTGCTAAAATGAAATGTTACCAGGCTGAAATTCAAGAGTGGATTTCTCATACATTGAATAGAGTTACGAAATTTATTCACTGATCTGGTGATGTTTAAAAATCCCTTAAAATGTGTAATCATATATTGACCTAGCACTTTTGAATTATAGTATCTCTCAGATACTGTAATACTTTTTATTTTGTGGAGGATTTTTTATTATATTTTTTATTTTCCCCTCCCCCTGTTTTTAACACTATTCTCTCACTGCAGAGCTTTCAGAGAGAGACATCTATTTTACATTTTATGGCCCAGTACGTGACATGGAAGTCAAATTCCAACAGCGTTCTCAAAAAAACCTCTGCTGTTTGTCTACACTATTTAGCTTTAACCTCTTTGCACATGAAATTATCCAGTAACAGGCTGAAACTTTAAAAGCAAAGTAATTAACATGAAATCAAAACCGAATAGTAATTCAATAAGCGAATAAAACAAAGCCAAATAAAGGCATGAGCGAGCCTATACAAGTACCGCATACTTTCAAAGCTTTGATTTCTGTTTACCAGACAATTGCACAGTGTTAAAAAACCTCCATGAAAAAAAAAAAAAAATCTTTTTATTTCTAGCTGTATGTTTGTGCTAAGTCCAAGGAATTAGTGCAATATGGATAAATTAAAAAGGTGCATAAAATTCATTTAACTTCATATGGATATAAAAATGCAGCAATACCAGATGGTACAGAAGGTTAAGAAAACTTGAACTTACACCAAGAAATACACTCTTGTTTTTTTTTCATAATAGCACTATGTATTTATTTTACTATCCATTTATAAACCACATAATCCATATTTTAATACCATATATATATGCACAATATCAATTTAATTATTAAATTAAAAATTAAAAAGAATAAAATTATATGAAGGATCAAAATAAAATTGATAAATAAAAATTCAAAATAATACGAATATTATAAATAAAATTTCAAAATAGTATGAAAATGCAAAATTTGCAAATATAAAGGCAATAATTTCATTAATTGTCATTTCTGTCTTTCTCTCATAAAATACTAGAAAACTGAAGTGATTGGAAGCTTGTCATTTAATTGCCATTAAGTCTTCTATGAAATTGCGCGTGTAGTCAAGAACATTGCTTTGTTTAAGCACTTTATGCACATATTATCATACATCTTCACGGAGAATAAAGGACTACTGATGCAATATTTTCAATCTTCAAGAAATTTAAGTGCTGCTAACTGGAACTTTTTTCCTAAAAAGGGAATGTAGGGAATTAAGGTTCAATATGACATAAAAGAGTGTCTATGATAAAGAGGCATAAAAGGAAGTTGTTCTTAATTAGAAATGGAAACACATGATCTGAAATTGATTTTATAGAATCATGGTCCAAGATGACTAGAAGCTGGCAAACATTGTCCCAGTTTTCAAGAAGGTCAAGAAGGAGGACCCTGGAAACTAGAGGTCTGCCAGTGCCTAGTAAAGTTATGGAGAATCACAGATCACAGAATCACAGAAGATTATTCTGAGAAGTATTAAAAAACCCCTGAAAGAGAACACTGTCATCAGTGACAGCCAGCGTTCCTTCACGGGAGGAAAGTTCTGCTTATCAAACCCGATCTCTTTTTATGACAAGGTAACCCACCTAGCTGATCAAATGAAGCTAGTTAATGTAATCTTTCTGGACTTCAGTAGAGCTTTCGAGACTATTTCTCTGGACAAAATGTCCGGAGCATAGCTGAATAAACACATCATGTGGTGAGTGAGCAATTGGTTCGTGGGTCAAGCACAGAGGGTAATACTGAGTGGGGTGACATCAGACTGGCGACCTGTCAGTAGTGGGGCTCCACAAGGGTCCATCTTAGGTCCTGTGCTCTTCGACATCTTCATAAATGACTCAGACACAGGACTGGAAGGGATACTGAGCAAGTTTGCTATGACACAAAACTGAGAGGAGATGTTGACTCCTTCAAAGACAAGGAGGCCTGCAGTGAGACCTTGACAAATGGGAGGACTGGACAATCACCTACCATATGAAGTTGAACAATGAAAAGTGCCAGATTCAGCATCTGGGATGGGGCAAACTTGTATGCTCATACAGACTGTGGAACGAAATGCTGGAAAGCAGTGCCATGGCAAGGGACCTGGGAGTCCTGGCTGATCGCAAGCTGAATATGAGTCAGCAGTGCCCTGGCAGCCAGGAGGGCCAACTCTGTCCTGAGGTGCATCAGGCAAAGCAGACTAGTCGAAGGAGGTAATTGTCCCGCTCTGCTCTGCACTGGTGCGGACTCACTTTGAGTATTGTGTACATTTTTCAGGACCGCAATATAAGACATTAAGCCATTAGGGAGCATTCAAAGGGTTAAAACACTGCTCAGGTAGTGATAAATCTAAGTTTAAATCATTAACCAATTCAGATGTATATTGGAAACCTAAAAATCTAATTTCCATTGTGAATGCCTCAAAAACATGGAAACAGAATCACTGCCTTGCTCCACTCCAACAGACATTTAATTATTTATACAGAATGAACACAATCAGCTCAGATGGTGACATCATAATTTCATACCTTTGAATCACACAAAATATCTCTTTGAAAATATGTCTTGTCCATCATAAGCAAGTGCATTATCTAACAACTGGTGGACTATATTAAGCAAAAGCAAACTTTAGTTGTCCCTGTCTGTCATCCTCAAAAGAGTTGCAAATAACTAAAAAAAAAAAAAAAAATCTCCTTTAAAACATGAATCTTCATTAATTGTATTCATCATATCCGCCATCATGCAATAATTCCTTGTGTAGTCCTTGACACAATATAGTGGCTCCACTCCTGAATATGGACATTTACTAATACTGATAAAGCAAATACAAAAATCAAGCAATTGATAAATATTTTAAATAGTTCTATAAAAATGGAATTCCATTAAATCTGTCTGGTGGGTTTTGGTTTATAAAATTTTTCCTTCAAATATATTGTTACAGTATAAAGGAAATACATATCCATGTTGCTTATTTCAGAAACTGCATATTTTAAAATACAAACACCTTACCATCATGGATAGGATCAGATACTTTTATATTAAATTTTTCTTTCAGAATCTGATATAGGTGATAGACTGCAGGACAATCCTTTCCTTGCTGTAAACAATGAAAGTATTCTTACTGTTGTTAAGATCACCATCAGGTACACATTGAAAAACAATTTATTTATACACAAAAGAATTACACCATTACCATTTATGTAAAAAAATGTAATAATAAATAAAATAACTAGACAAAGACTTAAAACAGATTTATCAGAAGCTAGGCTAAAGGAGAAAAATCCATCTAAATGAATGCTTGACAAGACAGTTGTAATAATGTTGATAAGGAAATCAGTAGTATTACAGTTGACATTCTGTAATGAATTTAGTTAACCTCACCTAAGGTGCAGAGTAGGAAGGAGGTAATAGATGAACACTATGTCAGGGGAAAAAAAATCCCTTCCTTCCTTCTCCCACCCTAAGGGAAAAAAATAATTTTAGACTTTCTAAAATTGGTGAGGAGTATTCATTTTGAAGTAGAAGCTTAAAAATCAGCTAACATTGGAAAATAATTCAGAGTCACTGACATGCCATTGTTCCCCTCAACACAAAAGGCCTTGACAACACTGAAAAATGTAGCCCTAAGGAACTAGGAGGATTTTAAAAGTACTTATGTTTGCCCTTCCCCTATGCTTTACATTTACTCAATTGTCATTCAGAACATGCAGACATTAGACATATCATAGACAAGTGGTGGATGACAGCAGAACAAGTATATGACACCTTGGGATGATGAACTTTGAGTATTGCAAGTGGTAACACAGCTTTCAGAAAGAACAGGTCCCAGAACCTTCAGCGCTATCATGTAAGTCTGAGGTCATCTGTGCATAAATAAATAAATAAATAATAATAAAAATTTATGTTCTCTTCTCTTGGCTCAGGCCCTTCAGTTGAGGTGACAGTTTCTAATAGGTCCTTCTTAGATAACAGTTTAGAGATTAAAGAAAAAGGCTGACAATTTATTTTTTAATTAATGATACACTGTCATGAATATGTGATGAGGTGGAAATCTTTGAAAATGCTAGCAAAAGTAAATCAAGTTTTTAGTTCTCTTGCATGAAATATTACCAGACAGACATTCAGATGTATTCTTGTAGTACTTCATATATACAAAGTATGAGGATCTTGCATGAAAACCCAGGTACATGTGACAAAATTCTAATTAATTTTAGCCTATTGTTTGCCCAGAGAAAGAATGAACTCTTACTCTACAGTTTATGACAGATGTAAAAATGCTTGCAAAATGTCTCTGTACTAAAGAACAAAACTCCAGTTTCTAGGAAAACAGCAACCCTTTGGATCTTCCTTATATTTAAGAATGACCAGGATTAAAGATATTTCTAAGACACATCCTGGTATGAGTTCCAGTTCATATATAGTGCATTTGCTATAATATCATACAAAAAAAGCCCTCCACCAACTAAAACCAAAAACAAAATCAAACAATAAACCAAAAATCCATCCACAGTGTAAATAATGGGAAAAGAGAATCATTATATCTCTAAACAGAAGAGTAATAAAAATATAAATAAAAGCTGGAAAAAGAAAAAAAATTATTCATACCTTTTTGAGGGATTGTAAAATTACATTTGCCTATGTTTTTATATTTTGTTTGATTTTCTCTTACAAGTCCCACAGATACTATGAAAGGATGATATATAAATACTTCCATGGGATTTAAAGGTGATTTTGAAAGAGCTGTAACTCAACTAATAATTAAAAAAACCCTTTAGGATTCTATCTTGTTTGCCCAGGAGTATCATGGTAGTAATGCAGATGATGAATTAGTTATGTAAGTTAAAAGAGATTTTCCTTTTTTGTTACACATTCTGAAACTTTTGCTGTATGAGTAGGAGCTATTCTCTCTGATGGCAATGAAAGGTCTCTGTTGGAGATGTCACATTTGTCACTGAATCCTGATTTCACCTACATAGGAGAAACATGGTCTGGTTCCCTTTCAGTGGTAGTGTTCCCAGCAACTTACAAGGCAGGAGCTGAGATAAGACCTAAGCACTGTCTTTGTGGTATTAACTTCCCTCAGCTCCAGCTGCCTGCTAAAAAACCCTTGAAGTTTAATATTCAGAAATCCCACAGCACTCATTCCTATATAGGAAGGTAAAATTTGTTTTTTCATATGCTAGTTATATACAAAGACATTCAGCAGGTTTTTAATGAATGTGAAAACTCTTGGACAGGCATGATTGTTGTCTGAGAATCTATTGACATTTGTCAACAGTCATTGAGAGAATTTTTTTCCTGAGAATGAAATTATTAATGTCAACAAAGGAGCTTTAAAATCAAAGATAACCGGTGTAAAAGGTTCTTTTTGCAGAATCACTTTGCTGACAATAATAATTGCAAAAATAACTTCATTCTTTCTAAGTCAACTGTCTCCTTTACAAGAGGCACAAAGGTTATATGATTATGGATGTTGTGAACTGTAGATTGGGTGAGATAGGACAGCCTGATGTTTCACCAGAATAAGGTTTCTGGTATCTCTGGCTTCCACAGGTGTGAAGTAGCTTTAGTTCAAACACCTTCAACAACCATGATTTTCCATGCCAGCAGCCTACTTTATTTGAGGTGCAAGGTAGACTATCTGCCCTCCTTATGTGGAAAGTTTCTCTTCTAGCTCCCTATCTGGTCAAAATCTTGGGTGGTATTTACATGGTATCACGTGCATTCTCTGTGGGGTGGTGTCAATACCTAGAGAAGGTAACCATTATAATTTAAACATAGAAAAGAGCATGAAGTATAATGTTGAATATATAAAACTCATAGCATTGAGTTGAAAAAGTTCTAAAATATTATTTTATGAGGTACTTCTAAAAACGTTAAGTGGTTTCAAAACATTCTGAATGACTTTTATTTGACCCAACATATCAGTTTATGAGGATGGCTAGGGTGAACACTGCTTTTTGGCTGCTCTCTACTTTATCTTTTTCCTTTAATCTGACTCACATAAAGCACTAGATTTTCTGTGATTTAATTTCTTATTAGCAGCATGGAATCATGAAAAGCACAGTGACCTTTACAGGCATTTCAGAGCTCTATTCTTTCTTTGTGCACAAACAGATACATTATTGCTGATAAAATTTTGGATTTCGCCTTGATCAGATTTTCTAGAAAGTGTGCTAAAAATTAATTTGAGTGATTTGGGGACTTCACTGTAATTTTGAATAAGATTCAAGCAATTTCTGAATTAAGCTTTGCTTGTTTTAACACAGCTTTTCTCCATAGGTACAACATATGTCTGAAATATGATTGTATAATGTAAATTTTAATGAAGAAGTACAAGGATTAAAATATGCTATCATGTAGTAAACAGTGATATAAGTATAGGGAGGATAGAATATTTTTTTATGGCTTGCTATTTTGTTTGGTTACATGCTTCTAATCTAACCTGGGTAATGTGTTGCCTTACTAGTGTACTGCCATTTCAATTATTGTGAGGTACACATAGGTCTCCAAGTATTGACACTGAAAAATTGCAATTATTATTGAGTTGGACTTGGATATATTTCATTACGCTGATATTTATTTTTCTGACATGAACTACAATATATAGCTGCCATCTTCAACTCAGAAAACACCAAAGTTTTTAAAGAACTTGAACACATTACTGAAGTCACATTGCAATAACTCTAATAAATTGCACCTGTGAACTCCTCTCTGGTTATTTATATACTGTATCACAGATTATTAACAGAAAATAACCTACTGAGATACAACATTCTTGTTTACAGTGAGATGCTGGTGGTGACAGCAGGAATATAAAACATAAAATCAACAGGGAACATAGAACTAATAAAAAGACAAGGGTCTGTAAAGCAGAAAAAAACCCCAAAACAAACCAAAGCCAACTGTGAAGGCAAAAATAAAATAAAATATACTTCCATCATAAAACAATCAAAATCTGCAGTATATTTATAGATACCAGAGACCACAAATGCCCACTGAGCTTGAATACTTGTGGGTGTCAGGAAATCTGTGTGCGAATGAGAATCAAAACCTGATAAGCAGAACATATTTGTCTAAGAAGCTGGTTATGTCTACTTCACTATATCAAATAAAATGAATAAAAAAGAAAAGTTTATGTTATCAGGGGAAGAACATCAAGAGAAAAAGGTAAGAGAAAAATGTTGCTGGCCAACTCTTGAAAATCCAGTCCTGCTTTTCCTCCTCTGAGCCAAGGTTCTGTGGTTCATACAGTGAACTCTTTAAAATTATTTTGCTATCCCTCTAATCTATTCCATTATCCATGCACAGAATAGTTCCACAGTTACCATAATGTGGCTTGATTCAGACAATATGGAGTCACACAAGCACCTTTTCCCAGAAGAGTGTACTCTTCAGAAGTCTGAAGCCGCTATAATATTATTTCTTATTCCTATTCTGATTCTGGCTGTCCGTAGTAAGATACAATAAACTAATTTTAGTCAGTACAGGTACTGCTGTCTGGGCTAATCACTGACCTGCTACCTTAATTCTCCATAGTATGCAACAAGGTTAAATGAGATCACACGTTTCCTGAGGGCTGCATATCTGTAGGGCAATTTCACTGAGGCTCTACTCTGTGTGGATGCCCTTCTGGCATTCAGCAGCCCTAGGAAAGGCATATTTCTGTATCATTAGAGTGGAGTGATTTTTGGGGGGGGTTGTTTCGGTTTGGATTTTTTCCTATTTTTTTTTCCCCCTTTTCATCTGGAACAACAAAACACTTCAGAGTGTTGTCAAGAAGGCTGAAGTAGGGAACAACCTGTGTTATTTTTCCAGCTGAAGGGAATCATCATTGTTACAAATAGTTCAGTTTATATATCAGCTTCATGCTCACCTCTCCTAATGAGCAGAGATAGCCGAAATATTTGCTTCTTTTTGCATTTATTTTTGACTATAGCAGTCGCATTGAAAAGGATATGCAGTCTGTAAGTCATACACATTCTTGTGAAGTTTTCCAAGGAGAATATCAACATTCTTGCATGTTTTTGAGGAAAATCTTCCCCTAATATTTACTAAAATATAGTAAGCAAAAATTCTCTGGTCTATTTCCTGTGCACCTATATGCAATCAATCTGTACAGGGCTGATCAGTATGCATATTCTAAAAATTATATATTAAGATGATTAGTATCACCTCATTCCTTGTCACTCTACCAAACAGCCTACTCAAATTTCAGCAAATACTGAAAATTAACTGATGTGATCCAAAGAACCTACTGCTTGCGTTTGCCTTGGATAGTGTTAGTATGCAAAGTAACCTCCTCTTTGTTCCACTTCTTCCAATATATATCGCTCTGAATGTAAAATTATGTATTTAATTATCAGCAATCATTTTAATTGTATAAAAAAGTAACAAAAAGCATATTTTTGCCTGTTGTGCTTTAAGCAGTGGTATGTAAATTGAACTTTAACTGCCAAATCAGAAGTGGCCACCTAATCTAGAGTACAAAGCTATTTTAATTTATAATAGACAGTTTTGCTTAGCTCATGTGTCTTATGCATTTAAAAGAAAATAGAAAAAAAAAAAAAAAAAGCATTTACGAAAGGCTACAATGGTCCCTGAAGACACAACATCTCATTTTCAATTCAGTTGGCAAGAATACTAATTGCATTATCACATATTCAGCAGCATTCAGCAAAGTTTATTTATTCATGTTCTTAAGACCCAGAATGTCTGGCAGGTCACTCCCAATAAGCACTACCTTGAGAATCTAAGACGATGGTATACAAAGAAAATTGGATGCAGAGCTGCTGAAAAAAATCTCTCACAAAGAAGCTAAACCTCTGAGACTTCCACCTTTGCTACATGACTGAGTAAAAAAATGTACTTGTCTCCCTGAACTAAACAAAACAAGCCAGCCCATAACTTTCATGTGCATAAAAAAGAAAGGAGGAAAAAAATGAAGGGAAAAATATAGAGGTTGGCCTGCAAATCATAAAACATAAGTTTATAAAAGATACAGAGGAGCTGCATCCCACAATCATAGTCTATCACGTGTTGTGCTCAGTTTCCCTGGTTCAGAAATAAGACAATGAACACCCAGAATAATTTTTCAAATTTTTTTGTCTGCTTTCTTCATTATATTTGTCATTAAATTAAAACTTGTGTATTTCACAGCATCCAGGGAGAAATCGGGAAAATGAGGAGGAAAGACAGGAAAAATCAGGACATGTCTCTTCATTGTCTCTTCTGAGGAGTAGGAGCTATGACAATGTGCTGTTTGAACACAACAGGAACAAATTAAGACTCAAATAAAAAGTTTAAACTTCAGGCATGCTAGATGGAATCCCATCTTTCAGATACGTCAGTGATACTGCTCAATTAGGTGTCATCTGCAAATTCGCTGAGGGTGAACTTGATCCCTCTGGCTATGTCATTAATGAAGATATTAAATAACACTGCTCCCAGTACAGACTCCTATGGGACACTGTTTGTCACTGATGTCCATTGGGACTCCAAGCCATTGACCACTACTCTCTCGATGTGAATATCCAACTACTTTATTATCCAACAATCCACTCATCAAATTAATCTCTTTCCAATTTAGGCTTTACAGAAGTCCAGATAAATGACATCAGGAGACCTTCTCTTCTCCACTGATGGAATCACTCCATCATTGAAGGCCACTTGGTTGATCAGGCGGGACATGCCCTTGGTAAAGCCATGCTGACTGTCTTAAATCACCTCCATGTGCCTTAATAGAGCTTCTAGGAGGATATGTTCTATGATCTTCCCAGGGACAGAAGTGAGGCTGACTGGTTGGTAGTCCCAGGGTCCTCCTTTGCACTTATATTAAAGATGAGTATAATGTTTCTCTTTTCCTAGTCATCTGTGTCTTCACTTGACTGCTAAGACTTTTCAAATACTGTGGAATGTGGCTTAGTAACTACATCAGCCAATTTCCCCGGGACTCTGCAATGCATCTCGTCAGATTCCACACACTTATACACATTTAGGTTCTTTGGGTGATCATGAATCAACAGTGGACATTGGACAGGACTTTGGTCCTCTCCATCCTGCTGTCCATCCATCTGATAGATATGGGAAGAGAGTTTGCCAGCCAAGACTGATGTAAAAATGTTTTAGAGTGCATCAGCCTTCTACTCATCTGCTGTTACTAGTTGGGCTGCGTCTTCTTTGACCTTCCTTTTCTGGTTAGCATAACTATAGAAGCCTTTCCTGTTATTTACTGCATGTCTTCACAGGTTCAGTTCCTGCTTTGGCTTGACCTTTTTCATCCCGTCACTACACAACCGAACTTCACCTCTATACTCTTCTCAGGTTAGCTCTCCTTGTCTCCACTGTCTGTGCATTTGCTTCTTTCCTTTGAGTATGACCAGCGTCTCTCTACTCAGCTATGCTGTTCTCTTACCTTCCTTGCCTGATTCCTTTTTCTCTAGGGGAGACTTCCTCCAAGATCTACCAAATTTGTTTTAGCCCTCCCTCCCTTCCTCCCTCCCTCCCTTCCTTCCTTCCTGCCTTCCTGCCTTCCTTCCTGCCTGCCTGCCTGCCTTCCTGCCTGTCTTCCTGCTTTCCTGCCTGCCTTCCTCCCTCCCTCCCTCCTTCTCTGAGGACTGCAAACTCTAACAACACATGATCACAACACCTCAGGCTTCCTCCAGTCTTGATGTTCCTCATCAGTTCACTGGTCATCATCACATCCAGTATTGCATCCCCTCTGGTAGGGCTGTCCATTACCTGGCTCAAGAAGTTATCCTCCATGCATTCCAGGAGTGTGTTCTCTATCTATGAAGTGTAGCATAAGTAGATTTTAATTTGTTTTCTTTTGTTTGGTTTGATGTTTTGGTGGTGGTTTTTTTTTTTCTTTTAAACTACATGAACATGAATTTGGTTATATAAAAATTAACATAGTTCAGATGAATAACTTCTGCCAAGCAATTCAGAGTGATCAGTTTAGTGGACTTGTACATACTGTTATTTTTCACTCCATTAAATTTTGTGGTTTACAAATGATTGGTTTGGTGGTGGGGTTTTTTAATATATCCAGTAATATTTTTTACTATATTTTCAGTGGTGGAAGTACTCCTGAGGCTCAAAAACTGCAAGAACCAGTAGTCTGGACCTGGATATTAATTTAATTTAATTGACCTATACAGTATCTCTGCATTAACCCATACCATTGGACAGAATTCAAATACATTTTCCAGTGTTTGAGCATTGTCACTCTGTACTCCATCCTATCCCCTAGCAACTTGTGATCAGAACTTAGCAATAGATTGTTTCCTTTACTATCTTTGCAACTTCATCTCTCAGTATTAGTTCAGTCTCACTTGACTATCGATAGTTGTAGGATCTTTCTAACATTTATTAAATTTTATTAATCAACTTTACAGCAATGCAGTATAAGCTAAATTTGCTAAGTAGAATAGAGTTCACTTTTCAAATATATCTCAATGGGGATGTTGTGTCCAATGACTAAAAAGGAAATGAAACAGAGCTTAAAACAAGTGATGTGTTTTGACCTTGTTGTATCTTACTAACAATAACAACAGAGCTGAAGAAACAGCTCACTGTATTGCAGTGAGGTTATTTGTGTAGTGAGCTATTGTCAATGTAATGGTAGCAAAGTCAAATTAATGGACTGTTTATAATATTCTACTTTGTTACATTAAGTGTGGTAAAGTCCTATCAAGATTGCTTTCATAGGAGAGTGCAGAATGAAGTATCCTCAGATAGTCTACCTTCCAGTGTGGAGCCTATATATCCCATTGGTTGTGATGCAGGACATAAAAGATTTTTTGTGATCTGTGCTGCTCCTTTCTGCACCTGACGCCACCACACATCACCTCCTTCTCTCAGTGCCCATATTAATTTTTCATTATATCTTATTTTTTCCAAGTTATTATTTCTGCAGCTGGCGCAAGACAAAAGATAAGGCAGGAAATCTGACAGTGATGAGGGTGTCAGGATAGCCACAGCCACTGCTGGAGATTGTAACTAACTACAGGAGGTCATTTCACGTCACAAGGCATACTCTCGTGAATGCTGTTAGTCTCAGCTTAAGCTTAAATCATAGTACAGGGAATGGGTAGAAGCATGAACGTTTTACAAGTTTTATTTATCAGAAATGGTCAAGACACTTGTCTATAATGAGGATTAGACTCTGATGTTGCAGACATGCTGTCCTGGGTTGAAGTATATTCTATTACAATCTCCGTGAGCTGTTGAAACCAGGTGAAGCAGTGTTCCTTGTCTCCTCCCTCCGTACCATCTTCTGTTAATGGGTCATCAATGCCTCGCCCCATGACGCAGAGATAACTCCTTCCAGGACTACCTGCTGTTAATGGGCCCATCAGTGCCTTGCCCCATGACTCACAGACAACTCGCTCCTGAACTATATCCTGTTAATAGTCCCATGAGGCCTTATCACAGGACTCACCATCCCATTGTGAGATGCTTCGCCCAGAGGGAGGAACCAACTATTCCATCCTGGATATAAGCTGAGACTCTGAACACCACACCAGCGCTTACCTACTGGACTCCCAGAGGACAAGAGCTACCGTTGGACTTTCTCACCCCTTTTCTTTCTACAGGATCACCGCTTCAACGGAACTGCTTTGCTGGACTGCTACCACCATAGAGTGTCAGGGTGTATTCTGACTTTGTCAGTGTTCTTGTACTACTGCATTTATTTATTTCTTATAATTTTCTTCTTTCTATTAAATTATAATTCTGACTTGCGATCTCCCACTGGTTTGATTTCAAACTAGTATACATGCTAAATTTATGCTGAGCAGCTCACAATCATTCTGAAATTGCGTGACAGACACCTACTGGAGAAGTTTAAATTTGCTTTTTTTATCTTTTGCAACAGCTCAGCACAGGACCTGAAACAGAAGAAATCCCATTTCCAGGCTGTCAGTTCAGACTATGTGCAAGTGACTATTTGGCATTAGCAAGTCCACTAGAGGTGACATTGTCAAGAAGGCATTATGAGATTTTCATACATTATCATATCCTGCTGGTTGTCTATCTAGCTTGAGGTCTCCTGATATTTCTTTCAGAATTGCACCAACACTCGTGTGAACAGTTCTATCAAGGTCAGGATGGTGTGCTCTGCAGTATCCGGTTTGTGCAAGGACAATGGGATACTGTCCCAAGCAGAGAACCTACTACATTATTCATGAAGGCTGGAGAATCTACTGATCACTGGTTCTAGGAGGGCATGCAGAATTACCATTTCCTCATCTATAACTTATATACACTTTATCCACACAGACCCACTGGGAAGATTTCTGCTGCTCCAACAGTAGATCCTAATCTCATTCTCTTTCCCACTTATTTTTATTTTTTTCCCTGCTCTCCCAAAGAAGACTTTACAGACTGTTCCCACAAGATCAGTAGAGCATCTTGATTTCATTGATGGACCTTAAATTATTTAATTCCTGATTAAAATCTCCCTAGACAGCTGTCTTTTCATGAAAAAAAAAGGGAAAAGATGAGGATCCTTTATAATCAAGGTAATTTTTAGTCTTCTCCTAACAACACTGTCATAATACATAGCATAATCAATATATAACTCCAAAATGAGATTTCATATATACTATTTCACTTTCTGCATCTGTACAACAAAAAGGCTATTACAGAAAAGATGCACATTTAAGCTTAGCTTTGTATGTAAACTTCTTATCTTTACCCATGATTCTACCATATTCCTTTGTGCACATAAAATGTTAGCATGAGCTGCATAGCCTTTTTGAATTCCTCACTTCATATTCTCTGAGATTCTAGTTGCTTGCTTTATCGTGGGGGTGGGTAGTGTTTGTTTGTTTTATTGTTGTTGGGTTTTTTAAAATAGAATTCAATTTTACTGTAGTTTAGTTTTGTTTAGTTTACTTTCTTTGTTTCACTTTATTTTCTTTTAATAGTGTATCCTGTTCTAGACCGAACAAATATCTCCCTCAAATGGTACTCAAGTCCCCATTTGCCAATGTAGATCTTTATAGTTAAGAGCCTTTACAAAAACTATCGCATAAGGAGCAGAAATATTTTTTCTGATGAAAAAAATCATTAGCATGAATTAGTGAAATTTATAGTTCTTTATGAAGACACTGTGACTACAAAGCACACCTTATGAACAGTCGTAAAATATACACTCTTTAAATACTCTCTGCGCCACAGATACACACACACAGAGTAAAAAAACCCCAACAACCAAAAAAACCAAACGCTTGCATACACAAAGTTTGTACTTTCTAGCTCAGGCCTTTTGAAATTACTCAGTCCTCAAGTAGAGAACATTTTCACACAGACCACATTTGATTAATGAGACAAGCTTACATTAGCCACAGTTCTTTCAAGAAAAACGTCGATACAGGCCATCTGTTGGAGCCTGAGACTGCATATGATGACTAAAGCACCAAGCAAAGTATCCAGAGAGACATAAAGAACACAAACCCAGACTGTTTTCTGACTTAGTTCCTCTAATCTGCTAAAAAGTGACTAGGGTGACATGTCCTCCACAGTTTCTCAGATAAACTTTAAATTCAGATCATTCAATAATACGGAAGGATTATGTTTTTGTTGTTGTTGGTTGGTTGGGTTTATTTTAAGTACACTGTTAAAGGTATGCAGTCTCTGTTAAAAAAGACTGGAAATTTCCAGCTATATTCCTTAAATTTCTTTCCAAGTCAATAAATGTGAAGGTGGCTCTGAGCTGCGATATGCTGCATAGGAGTCATCTTCCTGCCTTCCTGCAGGAGGCAGTCTTCATACAGTTCATGATCCGTATAGCAAACTCCAGATCGTTGTGATCCCTGTCAATTTGACTTCTCACTTTAGGGTGAGAAGTCTGCTCATCTTGCTCTGCTCTAAACCTTTAGAAAAATTATGCTGTCTGTAGTAGCTTGGGGAGGCTGGGAAAGGAGAAGGACAGGTGAACTTTTTATGTGTACTAGGTTCTGTGATTTTCTGCGTTGGAGCTTCTGTAAGACAGACTTACAGAATTCCATTCACAGAGTTAACAGTGCACATGTAAATGTCCAGGAGTTTTCATCCTTTGATACATAACAGATGGAATGTTACCAGTCACCCAAAGACACCCTTACAGCTGTAAAAATTGGTCAGAGAAATTGGCTTTGAGAGTACTTGTCTAAAAAGTATAAATGCAGAGAGTCAACACGCTGTTTTATTTTTTTGGTCTCCAAAGTTTCTGCAAGTAATTTATGACTTTTCAGTTAGAATCACCCTGAGTATTCCTATCAAATTTCTGCCATAATCAGGTAATTTCTTCAAGTGTTCCATTTTGAAATGCCAGGTAGTTTGGTTGTAAATGTACTTAGATGCCACAGGGGCAAGGTTCTGTTTCATCTTAAACTTATAAATCTTGAAATCAGGCTAATAATTTTTCTGCAAACATAATCAGTGAAAATTCTGGTTAGTACAATAATTTGGACCGCAAGTGTGAAAGTAATATGAGCCCATTGTACAGATTTTTCATGTAAATTTTGATGCTTACTCTCTTGTGGCATTGTTTCTGTATCGCATGGTCATATTTTACTGTGGAAATGCTTTTTTTTCTTTTTTTTTTCTCCTGCCTTCCAGTTGTTAAAGGAACTAGATGCGTGGTTGTCATCCCTGACATTGTTTGTTCGAATAAGAAACAACACCTTAATCTTCTTTTAGGGTGTATTTGTTACAAAGGAAAGCTGGTGGAACGAAAGGGAGAAAAATAGTGTCTATAAGTGGGCTGAAAAATTATGTAATAAGCATGAGATTTCCCACCATTTTAAAAGTAATATTTCATGGAAAGTACATAGCAGTAATCAAAATTAAAGGGACAGAAGAAAAAAGAACCAAAAAAAAAGCAATCTAAGCAAAAGCTGTGACTTGGGTAGCAAGGAGGATTTAGAGAATCAACAAGATCTGTAAAGGTTACAAATCCTTTAAACAAATGGTAAGCATACTTTGTCAGCTGTATAAATACATCCACTTTTTCTGGTTGTTTCTTCCACACATAAGTTAATTCTTTTTATATGTCTTGCATCTTAGTAAAACAAAACACCATGTATTACTTATTTTTCTTAATTATTCTTCTTTCTCCTTGGCCATCTACTGGTACACTTTTCTTATCGATGAGTGCAACAAGGGAAAAAAGTGCTGAACTTGACATAATTACTTAGTATGAAATTCTTGAATACTTCTCCAATATTCTTAGCAACACTGGAAATGAGCTAAGGCTGATTCAGCAAGAAGACTTTATCTAGGTAGATTATACCCCTGCACCATACAAAATACAGATACAGATATAAAAGTAAATTTTTAACATTTCCACTGTGTTTGGAAAATATGTAAATACCTTCTGGACAAAAATGCAGAGAGGTCAGTACAGATACCTGTTTCTATTTTATGCCAGAAAGAGAATATTGAACAGAATCCCTGCTGCTGAAATGAACTGTAGTCCCCTATGTTCATCGTATACTCCCACACAAGTAGCAGCTACAGTTTTGCTTTCAACCTTGTTTCCTCCATACCCTGTTAAATCCTGTGTACTCATATGCGGTCATTTGTCAATCCTAATCCTCATTTTAGTGAATTTCCTGAACTCATCTGGCAGCTGCTTTCCCAAGACCAAGTCCACAATGTATTCAGATAAGAATCAGCTAGTCAGAGAGTTGTGGCACTTCATAAATTCGGCAAAAAGCTATAAATTTATTTCTTGAAAACAGTCAGAGTCATAGTATGTTTGATAAGAGTAAAGAAACAGCATGCTTTGCCTAATTAAGATTTCCCATATGGCAAGACAAACTTTCATAACCTACTGCAGAAATGCACAGGGATTTATACCTCCTATATGCTTGATCCTGAGATAAGGCCAGCTAGAACAAGGTCCCAATAATGCCAAGGTCACAGGTTTGATCCTTCTATGCTTAAGAGTTGAGTTGGACTTGATGATCTTCATGCATCCTTTCCAACTCAGAATATTCTATGAAATTTAACATTTTGTTTGGTCATCTCATTCCTCGCCTGAATGGTTGTGTGCAGAAGCATGAATGATAGGATCATATTTCATCAGCACGCCTGTGCCTCAAACATAGCAAGAGGCTGTACTTGGCAGTAAATGGGTAATCTATGGTTTTCCTCCAACTGCCAGAACAAAGCATAGGCAAAAGACAGGAAACACCTTAAAGCAAATACATGTTTAATTTTCTCTTAATTTTTTTTCCCCTCAGTGGAAATACAGAAATATTCAAAGCCTAGGAGTTCAGACTTCAGAGCAGGGTCATTTTTACTCTCCTCTGCCTGTATGAAAAGGTTAAATGCAGTCACCAAACTCTGCATGCCACCCTCAGTCACGAAAAACCCTCTGGCACAGCACCCAGACCAGTAAAACCCAAAAAATTCAGTCCCCAGAGCATGAAGCCTGATCCATTTAAGCAAAACATATTCTACTGACAACTGGTTTTCTTAGCATATTTACATTTAAATGTGAATCAGAGCAGGCACAAGCATTGGACACTGAGTGGTCTCAAATAGTCCAGCTTTTAAGTCATCCTTTATGGAATTAAGCTTAGAAACAACTTCAGCTTCTCAATCATTCAATGCATTGTTCAGTATAAGTATTTTGATAATTAGACAGAAATTTATGAAATTATGTGTCAGGAGAAGATCTCCAAATGAATTCCAGATGACATGGAGCATCTGCTCTCTTCTTAAATGGTTATTTGTGTCCTCTAACATTGACGGTTTGCAAATCCGTGTCCACTCTCTTAGTAATAATAGAGTCCAAGTATTTTATTGGCAAGAACCTAGGTAAAAAAGAAACTCTTTACAATAATGTAGAAGTATTCAAAATCTTTCTTTTAGCAATTTATAATGATATATGAATTTATAGACCTTTTTGATAACAAAGAGATACATCTTTTTGAATCTCTTGACAGAACTATGCTAGACAAGTTTCATAAAATCTGGCTTTAAAAGATAACTGTATATAAGGATAATATTGTAAGACTCACACAGCTAGCTTTCTATATTACAGTATTGGGTTTACTTGACAAGATTTTGTTAATGGGGTGGCCCCTATGGAAAGAGACCAAGAGTTGCCCTTGTGCTAGACGCAACTTGTTCCAGCCAGGTCCAAATGGACCCACCACTGGTCATTGTGAAAGGTTAAAAATGCAGCTGTGTGAGAGAGTCTGACAGGATATTGTCATAGACAAACTTAGGAAGTGTGTAATTGAAGAGAGGGTGGTGAGATGGATTAAGAACTGAATGAATGGTTATGATCCCAGAGGATCATAATCAGTGCATAGGCTGTAGTTGGAGGCCTGTCACTAGCCATGTCCCGCAGTGTTCAATATTGGGTACAGTCTTGTTTAATTTATCCATCAATTGCTTGAATAAAGGGGCAGTTGCCTCCTCAGCAATTTCTCTGATGACATAAAGCTGTGGGAGTGGCTGATACTCCAGAGTGCTGTGCAGCCAATCAGGAGGACCTCAACAGGTTGGAGAGATGATAAGAAAAGAGCTGTCTGAAATTCAACAAAGATAAATGCAGGGTCTTTTTCCTGGGGAAGAAAAATTCCAGGAATATCCATTTTTTTGTTTTTGTATGTGTCCTTATGTTAGGTGGACAGCATCTTCTGCTCTTAAAGGGAAACTAGTAGACAGGATAAGTAATAAGAAGTATATAAACTCATACATTCAACTTTATGGACAAGTAGAGATGTATTTGAAAAAGTATGCAGAACTTGAAAATGTTCAATTCTCCTGTAGCACCAACTACTGCAACAACTCCTGCCCTATGTGCCAAGAGTAGGAAAATCCTCCTTTTCAGGAAAATGGTCTCAGTAATTTCATGGTTCTTAAGAATTGAAACTTCTTTCTAAGGTCACTGTGTCATTCTATTATTTCTCACTGCTCTTATTTTTTCAACTGTGAGAGTTAGAAAAATGATCATCAGGCATGAAAAAATTTCTAAAATTCCCAACTTCCTCCTTCCATTTCTTTCACTTTAAAACAATGTACTTTACTTAAAATCAAAAGCAAATGATGAAATCAAATTATCTTTTGCAGCTCACTTTATGATATTGTGTTAGACCATGTCCTCGAAACACTGTTTCTATGGGGAAATAATGGCCTTGGTGAAGGAAGGCCGTTTTTATTTTATCATATAACAATATTTGATAGGAATATTGTTATTTTATCAAATAACAATATCACTAGTGTTTATCACCACTATGTTCTCCATGACTTGGTTTGGCTTTTCTTACTGTTCAGCACTGTTATAATGAACCTATAATCCCAGATATCTTATCTAGAATATATTACGTTCTTGTATTAAATTGTATCTGCCAGACAGCTGTCCATTCACTATAAGTAACATAATTCAGTAATTGTTAGGCCTTACTCTCCTTCAGGCTATGGTTCCTTTCACTAGTCTGTCAGGGAAAAATATCCACCAATCTCCATGTGGGATTATTGCACTGGAGACACTGCAATTTACTCGTATAATTTACATTAACCTCAGAAACAGGGTAAAACAGATGAAAGGAAACCCTCCTTCCATATGTCTTCATAATAAACCCATTCTAGAGAAACCTAAGGCTGCAATATCTAAAATGACCTTGTCTTCATCATTATTTCCCTTGGGAATGATCAACGTATATAATAGATAGTTTCTAGCAGGTGCTTATTTGGTCATAAATGCCCATGGAACTATTCAGATTCATGAAAGTTCAATGGTCCGTAACTGTTCATTTATAAAGCACTCAAATTATACCTATACTTTCTACTGCTATTTCCTTTATAAGACAACAAGGAAATTGTGCAATCAGAGGTGACATCTGTGTCTTGAAAAACAAAGTACAAGTAAACAATTTGTACATAAAGTACAATGTAAAAGTACAAACAATTTTTTTAACAAGGATATAAAAATCCTTTGCATTTGTAAGAGTCAGAATGTATTGTCTGCTTCCAATCAAATAGACACAGAATTGGAAAGAAGTACTAGAAGCTGATGTAATTGTATAAAGTCAAGAAGCATCATCTATGTATTCAGGGTTACTCTTGGGCTGTAATTTGCTGTTTCTACCTGTCTGTCTTTTTTTCTTTTTTTCAACACTAACATGTAGTATTGATGAAAGATGTGACAAATCACTTTCTTCATCCCATCTCATTAATTCAGTTTGCTATACAAGGTACAAGTGTATCTGGGGTGAAAAAAATACCCTTTCACTAAAAGTATATGATGTTTTTCCAGGGTAATTCAGAAAAAGTCAATGATATCCAGCTGAGATTTTGTAATCAATAGTAGGTAGGTAGAAACCACAAGAAAAATATCTTCTTAGAAAAAGTAAAGAAAGATCTCATCAAGGCAGATCTAAAATTCATAATAATCCTATCCATATACAGTTTTATTTCCATGGGTTCATAAAAAGAAACAGTTTGCATTGTGCAACCACAGAGATTAGGTCCTTTTATGCCACTGAGAACAGTAATGCCCATATAGTCAAGGCCATTATAAGCCAAAGTATGAGTATGAGTAATAATGTCTCTGAACATCACCGGAATGCATATTCAACTGTCTTCTTAGTAGTAAAATATGCTGTAAAGGGATAGAATAAGTGAGCAGATTGAAACTACAGTTTGGTCTTCGAAAAATCTAATGACCTTTGGGAAATGTTGCAACACTGATCTCTTTCTGCAGGCATTTCCTCATTCATAAGTCTATTTTAATTATAGTCCATGGAAAAAAGTGCAAAATTGGCCTTGTTCCACAGCAGTATTCACTGCTGTCACTTTGGGAGGTTCATGGAAAGATCAAGGATAGTAACTGTAGCAACTAAATATTTAGTCATTATTATTATTCTTTCAGTACCCTATGGTTACACTCAGTATCGTTAATACGTAAACTGCTCATTGTTAACTTACTATTTCTACTCATTCTTTTAATACCATTTTTTCTTTCCTTAGGGAACTTTGCCTCTTCTTTAGAAAACTTTTTCATCCTTTATTAGATTTGTTTTAGCACCATCGGTGAAAGCTGTATTGCTAAACTGATCTCCAGCAGAACTAATACAATTGCTTAATATGAATAATGAAATAGCATTAATTGTTCTAGTCCATTTTTGGAATAAACAGGATATAATAATAATAATGCACCATTTTGTAAGGCTCTCTATAGATCAAACTTGCTACTGCCATGTTGCTACATTCTACTTAATATGCTCTTTGTGGGATAAGTTACCTACTGATCTTTAGGGTCAGAAACATATTATATTTTAAAAATAAATGATAAATCTAAATATATGCAGTGAGTAACATAAATACATCAAATATGAAAATAATGAATTTACCAACACTACTTCAAAAAGTTTTTTAGAAGATTTTGTGAATAAGTGATCTTTACCAACCATAAGAAGTCTAACAAGGGCACATGCCAGATTATGGAATGAAGCAAACCTGGATGTGTGTTCAGACTGAGGAACAAGAGGTTGGAGAGAAGCACTCATTAAAGGGACCTGGGAGTGCTGGTTGATAGCAAGTTGAGTATGTATGAGTGTGTACGTCACCAAGCCTGCCAGAGTTCAAGAATTATTTGGAAAGTGCTTTCAGGCACATGGTGTATCAACAGTACTACCTAGAAGGGGAGACCCCAAATGACTGGAACTTGGCCAGTGTGATGCCTATACGATAAGAAGGGACAGAAGAAGTATCTGAGAAACTACAGGCCTGTCAGCCTGACGTTGGTGCCCAGCAAAGATATGGAATAGGTCTTCCTGAGAGCGATCCCATGGCACCTATATAGGATGATTGAATAATCAGACCCAGGCAGCATTGATTTAGGAGGGACACGTCCTGCATTACCAACCTGATCTTCTTTTATGACCAGGTGACCTTCCTGTTGGATGAGAGGAAGGCTGTGGATGTAGTCTACCTGAATGGACTTCAGCAACGTCTATGACACTGTCTCCCGCAACATATCCCTCGAAAGGCTGGCAGCCCATGGGTGGGACAAGTGCACTCAGCGTTGGGTTAAGAACTGGCTGGATTGCAGTCCCCAGAGAGTGGTGGTGAATGATGCTGCATGCGGTTGGGCACCTGATCACTGGTGGTGTCCCACAAGAATTAGCATTGGGCCCAGTCCTGCTTAATATCTTTATTAATGATCTGGATGAGAGGATTGAGTCCAATATTAGCACATTTTCAGATGACACCAAGTGTCGGTCTGCAAGAGGGTAGGAGGGCTCTAAAGAGGGCTCTGCAAAGGGCCCTGGCTAGGCTGGATAGATAGGCTGAATCCAGCAGCATGAGGCTCAACAAGGCTGGGTGCTAGGTCCTACACTTTGACCACAACAACCCCATGCATCACTACAGGCTGGACATAGAGTGGCTGGAGAGCAGCCAGGCAGAAAGGGACCTGGGGATACTGACCCATAGGAAAATGAACATGAGGCAGCAGTGTTCCCAGGTGGCCAAGAAGACCAATGACATACTGGCTTATATCAGGATTAGTATGGCCAGCAGGACCAGGGAAGTGATTCTTCCCCCATACTTGGCCCTGGTTAGGTTGTGTCTTGAGTATTGTGTCTAGTTCTAGGCCTCCCAATTTAGGAAGGATGTTGAGGTGCTGGAACATGTCCAAAGAAGAGCATAAGTTCTGTGAGAAACAGCTAAGGGGTTGGGTTTGTTTAGCCTGGAGAGGAGGAGGCTCAGGGGAGACCTTATCACTCTCTGCAAAGACCTGAACAGAGGTTGTAGTGAGGTGGATATTGGTCTCTTCTCCCAGGCAACCAGCAGTAGGACAAGGGGATACAGTCTGTGCCAGGGGGGATTTAGGTCGGACATTAGGAAGAAGTTCTTCACAGAAAGGGTGATGGGGAGTTGCAATGTTTTGCTCAGGGAGGTGGTAGAGCCTCTGTCTCTGGAGATGTTTAAGAAAAGACTGAATGTGGTATTGAGCGCCATGGTCTAGCTGACAAGATGATATTAAGTCATAGGTTGGACTCAATGACCTCAGAGGCTTTCTCTAACCTAAATGATTCTGTGATTCTTGGGGTAGTCCTTTGCATGGCCAGGAGCTGGATTTTGATGATCCTTGGGGGTCCCTTCCAACTTGGAATATTCTATAACTTTATGATTCATCATCAGTAATGATTAACTTCACCAGACTTCAGCCAATGTAGCAAAAAATCAGTCATTTTAGAGTTTCATGATTTGCTAATTAATTTGGCTGATGATCAGTTTTTGGAGGCGATAAGAGATAGCCCATGAGCTATCTATTATATTTAAGCCTTCTGGTTACTCTTGGGAGGTAATTATCTTGTTTAAAGCCAGTTTGAATCATGTCTTAAGCTCCATCTCAGTGTCTGATTTTGTCCTTTGGCTTAAATCCCTTTCTTAGTACAATCTCTACTGGTTTTTTTAGCTTGTGATCATATTTTTTTGACCAACAACTTAGCTTATTACATTCTCTTCTTTTGAAGCTCAGCTCACAAACTACTTTAACTTCCAACAACTGCTTATGTTTTCTTTATTCTGATAGTGAATACTTAAATCATCCTCAAATTCATTATCGACATAATTTTAATTCAATCTTGACCATCCTTATTCTAGAAACAAAAAACTTAAAAAAATAAAATTTAAAAAGTACCAAAGTGTGATTTTTAAGTGTGAGTACCAATAAAGTGTAAATTGTCTAATTAATTTAAAAAATATTCACCAAGTATTCACATTGCTCTCTCCATGGGTTGTTTTTCCTGGGACCTGATAATATATAACTACAGAGACTTATCACTGGAACTACTGCTGTGAAAGTAAATAATTTTGGATGGGTATCATAATGAACTTATATTGACATCTTGAAGATGCTTATGTGCTTCAGTACAGTCCATGAAAAATATTTCTCTATGAAGAATTCTGAGTTTATATAGCTAAATCCATTTACATAGCATTTTAGAACAAAACAAGTGGACAGTTTTCCATGGACATCATATTTTTGTAAATCTCAAAAAAGACATTTCTCATTTTTTTTCCAAATACAGCATATTGAAATCCAGCAGGAACAGCCTAAAAATTTCTCAGTTTGTTTGCTTTTCATGAAAACTGTTGCCCTTAGACACAAGAGTCAAGAAATAAAGGCATATTCCAGCAGTAAAATTCTTTTCAACTTACAATTTCTTAAAGTAATTCCATGTGCATATTATTTAATGAACATTCATCAACCATTTTCCAAAACTAATTATTTTAGTATGACAGAAGAGGAAAGGAAAAAAAACAACTACTAAAATCCAGAACATGAGACTTTTCAAGCTAAAAGTCTTTTTGAGTCTGCTGTAATAGTGAGTATCAGACAGAAAAAAAAATGCATTTGAATATATATTTATATATACTATAACAACTTTTTGACTTCTATTTCTTTATGTACCTTGTAAACAAGTTAAGGAAACAACTATAAATCATAAATAAGACATGAATTCTGTGATAAACTTCTTTATTACTGTGCCCCAGCCTGATGATAATTTCTTCTCCTGGTTTATGTTTGTGCTTGTTGTCACAGTATCACAGTAACAGCAAGGTTGGAAGAGACCTTGGAGATCATCAAATCCAACCCATAATCTAACAGCCCATCATCTAAATTATGTCACCAAGCTCCTCATCCAGCCTACTCCTGAACACCTCCAGGGTCGATGACTCCACCACCTCCTTGGGCAGCCCATTCCAATGGCGGATCACCCTTTCAGTGAAGAATTTCTTCCCAATATCAAGTCTAAACCTCCCTTGATGCAGCCTGTGTCCTCTTGTTCTGTTGCCAGTTACCTGAGAGAAGAGATTGATCCCCACCTGACTACAACATCCTTTCAGGTGGTTATAGACAGCAATAAGGTCACCCCTGAGTCTCTTATTCTTCAGGCTGAATAATCCCAGCTCCCTCAGCCACTCCCCATAGGGCTTGTGTTCCAGCCCCTTCACCATCCTCGTTGCCCTTCTCTGAATGCATTCCAGTAACTCAACATCTTTCTTATACTGAAGGGCCCAGAACTGGAGTATTTTAAAACATGGGAAAACAATGATCAAGGGACCAATGAGAAGAAAGAATTATAAAAGCCAACCTTGTCATTTTCAATCGTAGCAGTTGTTGATTTCTACTGGTCTGTGTGTTTTTAGTCATTTTATGATCCAGAATTGATTAAGAAGAAAAAGCAAGTAACATTCTAATGAGGAGAACATCCAACCAGATCTTCACCTTGTCACAGCCCTTTAGTATATAAAAGGGGCTTATAGGAAAGTTGGGAAGAGATCGGAAATTGTAATAAGAGGAAAATGAGGAGCAGTTTCAAACCAGGCCAGGGTAGATGCAGATTAGATATTAGGAAGAAATTCTTTATTGAGAAGGTGGTGAGGCAGTGGAACAGGTTGTCCAGAGAAATTGTGGATGCCTCATCCCAGAAAATGTTCAAGACCAGGCTGGATAGGGCTTTGAGCCATCTAGTCTAGTGGTAAGTGTCCCTGCCCATATCAGAGGGCTGGAACTAGCTGACCTGCAATGTTCCTTCCGGGTCAAACCATTCTATGACTCTATGTTTAAAAAATGAAATTATATACATATTATTTTATACAGATTCTTAGGATTCTGCACTGTGAGTGTTCAAGACTGCAAAGTCCTTATATTGATTTGTTTGCTGGGATTTTAGTTGAACATTAACACAGAAAAATATTTTTAATATGGATTCTTACCTATCCAGGAAAGATATTTAAAAAATGTCATAATCCAACATCTGCAACAGGGTTACAAATCATACCTATACATTGGCAATTAAACATTTTAATTGATGAATTATTACAGAACTCAAACTATATAGCAAGAATGATTTGAAGTATAGGCACAATTCATGATACTCTAGAGTCTGGACTGGCCATTTAAAATGCATTTAATTTCATGATTATGATCTGAGTTTTCAAAAAGAGTAAACAGTTACAGATCTAAATTACATTTAGCATATGTAAAGCATTTATAGTTCTCCCTTTCTGGGCTGTACCAGCTAACTAGGATCTCAAACCTATGATCAAAACACAGTGAATATACTCACTACTACATGCCTGTGAAGTGAAGAAATGTTTTGAATCTTGATGTGTGGATGTTTCTATTTCAGTACCAAGACATTACAAAGATATTGCACATAAAATGTTTACCCTTTAAAAGATATTAAAGGATTTAGATACTCCAGGAGCACAAAGGGCAATAGAAATGAGTTCTTTTCAGAAATGAGTTACAGATATATTATTGCTGTGAAGCTATGACAGTTCTATTCGTGGTTAGGAGAAGATCTTAGGAGAAGCACAAGGCATTCCTATATGTCAGATGCAACTGACACAAACTTCCTGCATTGCCAAACAGCACTCAAATCAGGCATAAATATGTGTATGTACTTAGCTCTCATAGGTTAGTCAAACCTGACATGAGTTCAGCCATCTCTTCAGTTCCTGTATTGAAATATTTTTTGTTAAAAGATTTGTATTCAGTGTCTTATTTGAAATTCCAGCAGAGCTGGTGGCGTAAGCAGTAACTAATTTTTTTATGATGGGTGTCAGATGGATTAATGAAAACAAATTCCATCTTTTAAGGCTATCTGCATATGTCATGGAAAAGAGAAATATGTTTAGGCCACAGAAAATACTAGTCTTGGTTACTCTCTCTTTTGCTCTTTAAATCACGTCCTTATTACTGCTCAACATGCCATTTGTAAATAGCTGAAAATAATATACCTTGATTCTCTTTTTCATTGAAATTTGCTGTGACCTTAGAAATGAATCAGGATTTTACTCAGGATCATTGTCTTCTGAGAAACTGCAGTTCACTCTTCACATGTACTGTGCAAAGTCTTGTAAATGATGCTGTGTATATTTCCTCCATCACACTTGAAAATGTAACAAAGAAACATGATAAAGGTCAGCTTTGCATTGAAAGTGCGCTTGATACTTCATAACAGAAAAGGCTTTTCTTGGCTTTCTGCATTTCCATTGTCTAACTTGGTAGTCAGAGATGAACCGGTTGCTCTATGAGAAAAAGAAACCTCCCTCATATTAATGTAAAGGTCTTCTCTATTAGCATATGCAAAAGACTGGAGTCTGGATGATAAAACCACTATTCCAAATGGTGGATATTTCTGTGCAAAAGGAAAAGTCTCCTTTCTTCTTAGTGTAAACAATTTTCTTCTCCTTGTCTTCCCTCACCTTTCATCCTCTCTTCTTCCCTCCTCTCCTTTCTATAGAACAACATAAATGAGTAGGGAAGATTGAAGTTCCCCTCTAAGAATGTAAAGTTGAGTTCAAGTTCCATTCCTTTAATATTTGGGCTATCATGTTAAATAAATCTTAAACATGGAATTCTGTCAAAATAATATGAAGTACAAAATGTGCTGTGTATATAAGTCTACTTTGCATGTTTTACAGTGTATCTGGGAGCAACTTTATCTAGACTACTGAGAAATATGATTAGAGTAAAAATTTTATGATCCATTGAAAAAAAGTGAAGCTATATGGATGAGCAATATCATGTATGTAGCTTAGTGTCTGGTGTTGATATAAAGCTTATTGAAGACGAAAGACTGAACCAGTCTTTCAGTTTCTTATGACAATCCTCATTAAAATTATGTCATTAAAAATTATTTAGTGACATTAAAAATTATGACACTGAAACTTTATTACACATACAGAAAAGACCGGAACTTAGCAAAGTGTGTCAGACAAAATACTATCTCTTCCAACTTGTTTCATATTGTGTTTTGAGTAACATGGATACTAATAGAATAATAGCCACAACCTGCATCCTCTGGTATTCTTCGTGATGTTCACAGAGTCTTTCATCAGAAGGGTCACAGCATTATGAAATGGATATAAAGCAATTTCTCCAGGTATTTTGCAGAATCAAAAGAAATGCACACTTTCTTCAAAAAAAGAAACTTTGCTCTCAACGGGAATGACCCCAGCAAGGTTGTTGAAATACTCCACTGCCTTAAATAACAGATCTTTATGGTGATTTCTAGCCAAATGATTTTGTCAAATTCTGATGCATAAATTAATTTCTTAATTTATCTTTTCCCATTGCTATTTCCATAGTAACAGAAAAACATATGTGTTATCAAACATTTCAGAATTCAAGACTTTATGAAAACCTCATGTAAGTCATGTTACCTTTGTTAGTTTTTCAATTTTCACTCTGTCCACTTGCAGACTAGCAAGCCAGTTAGGCATAGGTGTACGCTGATTCTTGGCTTGGATAAATTGTATGCAAAATCTATCTAACGCTATCATTCTAATACAAGTTAGGACCATAAAATGATCTTGGAAAACAAACAAAACACATATAGTACCACATCAATTCTAAAGTAGCAAGCAAAAGCACTCAACAAGAAAACAAGTCTGAAATTCTTAAAAATTACTGATGTCTCTAGAAAAGAATTAGAAAAAATAGAGCACATATTATGTTCAGCACACAATTAGCTGAATAGTTCTAAAAAGAATTACATTTTTATGGTGATTTTCCAGTGGAACTTCTCCTTAGGAGTGAGACACTTTGTGCCTTTTTATTCTAGGAAAAGAAAAAATGTTTGAAAATATCTCACTTCTTTCTTGAAGTATTGACTAAAGCTGGAGATACACAACCTGGGGTCATTTTTTCCTCCTCTCCCCACACCCCTTTTTTTTAAATGAAAATGACAGAGTAGAAAGTGAGTTTCCAGTGTCCAGCAGAGCTGCTTTAGAAAGCACAGTAAGCATCTCTAGGTGACCAACTGAGAGATTAATAAAGCCATCTGAAATAGAAAATTAAAAACCATAGGGATAACACTATTTGGACCTCTTTCCTATATGAAAAGAAACAGGCACATCCAGTTGGTTTTACCAGGAGGAGGGAAAAGAGATATGCTCAAGACCCTAAAGTGGCTTACTTTCTATACTGCTGCCGAAATTTTGCAAAGCTGTCATCCTCTGACCACTCCCATGTCCCATCTCTCTCCTTTTCTATTTATTTGCACTGTGACAATACTGTAAGAACAAAGCAATTATTATTAGCTTTATGTTGATTTTCTTATACATATGTTGTAAGAAAGGAAGAATCTGATAGAAATAAATGTTACTAGTAGACTTTTCCAGATGTGGAAAATCCTATGTGATTTCTTGTTAGTAGAGTCAGTCACTGCACTTATACTACTTTCGTATCTCCCATTCCTTTTCATCATACAGTAAGGCTCTAAGAGTTGGGAAGGGATGATCAAAATGCCATTACTTCTATTAAAATTTCTTGTATACGCAGTGAACATGTAACAAGCACCAATTATTACAATCACCATGACATTAAAAAGAATCACAAATATTCAAAAGCTAGAAATGCCCTGCCCTAAACTTTCAGTATCATTAACAAGATTTATTATTATGCAAAAAATCCTCTGAATTCAATACAAAAATTGTACATTCTTATTTCTAAAAGCCTATAAAATTTAACATAAAAATAAAATATGAATTGATAATCATTAATTTCAACCGTACTGAGTTCTCTAGTGAATCTTCTTCCACAACCACTTTGTCTGAGACCTTACATAGAGGTAGACAAGTAACAGCAATTGATCACAAAAAGCAGGATGATCTATAAAAGCCTATATTTTATGGTAATATTTTTGTCTAAATGACTGATTGCTGACTACATAGCGGTGCAAAAAACTTTGTCCTAATCCCTGTGTTTCTACAGACCAGTGACAATTTTCTGCTGGTAAAGAAATAGGACAAGACATATGGGAGGCCATGAGTCGTTGTTGAGGGAGGACGGATACTTTTGCTTAGAACTAGGAAGAAAGTAGATTTAAAATAAAATCTATTTGCAGGACCTATCCGTGGACATGCACTGCATAGCATATATGAGAATAAAAACTTGATTCAAACTGTATCTCTAGCTGAATTCTTAGTAGCTCATATGTGTAAGTTTCAGCAACTTGTTCACAAATCATGTGTGTTGTGAGTTTGGATTCTCAGAAATATGAACATAATACATACTTGTATTTCAGAAGGGATCCTGAAGCTAGATGGGCATGCTAAACAGCATAAAACTTTCTGTCTGTAAGGCTGAAATGATTGTTATTCTCTAACTTACTGATGACTCAGTCATAGATTTTTCTAGTGAGTTCTCTAGGCCCCAAACCTTTGTATTCTGATATTCTTGGAATTAGTATTTACATTGTCTGCTTTAAAAACAGATAAGGTACTATATGTTTTATATAATGGTTGCCAGATCATAGTACTCTGAAGACAACTTGTAAAGGCTTGGAGAACAAAAACATTTGTATGGCCATTGGTTTCTGTGCAGATTTGTTTTTCAAAAAGAAATGCTATAATCCGCATTTTAAATATTACTACATTTATCCTAAACAGGAGTGATCCAGATTATCCAGATGGCAACTCAGAGAGACAGGGAAATGAAGGGCTGTAATTATAGTTATAATTATGCATAATGATATGCAGACTATTGCCTTAATAAACAGCTCCCTCATTGCGAAAATGGGGCACAAAACACCTTTATTTCCTTTGGGACAGACAGAGTTTCATTTTGAATGGGTCCTTTGAGGAACACTTGGGAGATATGTAAATAAATACTGGACCATTTATTTGCCAATGTGGACGTTATGGTCTTTTTTCTTACTGAAATGAATGCTGTAACATAGTCTCCTTGAGAACATGACATAACAGGAAAGATAATTTGTCTAGTCCCAAGGTGACTTTTCAAACACTCTTCAAAGAAAAAAATAAAAAAGTGCTGTTGGGATAAGGAGGCATAATGAGACAGGGAAGCCGAACTAAATTCACCCCCCACAATACAACATGTCAGATTTAGAAAGTGTTTTCACCTCTGCTGTCAGAGATTTTGCTCACACGAAAACAATGTGTTAAATTCTTAGATCTTTTCTCTCTCCTGTCTTCTATTCTTCTGAATGGAAGAATTTTCAAACTTTTTTATCAGAAAACATTTTCCTTTGGAAAAGATGAAATATATCTACCATTGCTATTTACAGCAGTTCCAGTGTGTGCTCTGGAGTCAGGCACATTTGATAGTTCATTTGATATACAAAAAAATGTGACTTTAACTGCTGAGGATTATATGTCAGCACTACACTGTAGTGTACTGTACTGTGTTTTGTTTGTTTGTTTGTTTGTTTGTTTGTTTGTTTGTTAGGAAACTCTGGTAACATTTTCTCATAACCAGTTTTGTCTACAGTTTGCTTGAGACCATGTTTCCCATTAGACTAGTGATGGAGATTGTGCCCTGATGTACCAGGTATTGATATAATGTGTAGAACCTGGGTTATTTACATAACAACTGTAACTAACACTTGTTTGATAACACACTTCCTGAAATATTCCAGCATCCCAATTAATAAGAGAAATGATCACCTCCACTTTATTAGATGCTGATGAACCTCACAAACTTTAATCAAGGTTTATTTGAACTAAAGAAGACTTTTCACTATGCAAAGTACCTCACAAAGTAAATATCCCCTGCATGCTGAGTATGATTACACATGACATATCTGATTGGCAAGGCTTAGGATAAGATTTTGCCTATAAAGGATAGCAGTGAGCTCAGACAGAATGTAAAGTAAAATATACATAAGCACCATCTTACTTGAGCACCATACTCATTGTTAAAAAGAGAAAGAAAGGTCTTTTAGTTAGGAGAGGCAGAGAGAACCCTTTCTTATATTCACAGAATTGTACACAATATCATAGTGGTAAATTAAAAAAAAATCTGTTAGAATTTTACCTGGTTTATTTTAATTTCGTGATTGGTAATGTATTGTGTTCTTGTTGCACGTTTATCATATATTGTCACCCATGAGAGCTGAAAGGTAACCCCTGCAAGATTGCTTATTTTCTCTCTTTTTAAAAATAAAGACAACTATTCTGGAAACCTGGTCTTTCAGGCGTTAAAGAGTAAAGAAATCTTCATCTGCTGAGATGACTCAGTGTAACAATCTCCATTTAGTTTGTCCTTCCAAAGTCAAGAGTGTGATTATAATTCTCCCACCTGATTAATTCTTAACTATGAACATAATTGCACTCTCCAGAAGGTAAATCACTCTTATAAATCAGCTGCTGCTGACAGTTCCCTCTTCTACACTCTAGCACACCACAGCAAAGTCAGTCTGAGACTGCAGAAACAGATGATTATTTAAACGGATTTTGCAAAAAGTCTACTCATTAATGAATTACAGGTAACATGATACTGAAAGAAAAAAAGGACAGAGTGAGGGCTTTATAAATCCTTCAGCTACCGCAGAAATCCTTTTAATGACAATAATGAACAAAGAAAGAAGTCCCTGCATATACAGTTGTACTGCTGCAAGCTGATGTGAAGAGACCACTTGACATTTATGAACTCTCTGATCTACTATTAGGTTGCTAAAGGTCGGCTTGGAACTGGGACTGACTTCAAACAACAAATCAAATAAGATTAAATTAAGTGAATAAACTGCACAGTATATATTTTTCAGATCCCCCCCACTTCCCTCAACCCACCACCCCTGATTTAGCAAAGACAATTTTTTCCTGGTTCTAGCTATTGACCGTTTTTTGCCCTAACACATAAGTTTCAATAACACCATGTAACTGCAGCTGCCAACTGCATTGAAAACACTCCAAGGTCCTTCTCTTGCAGGAAATCAACCTTTAATAACCTTTTTCCTAATGTTTCTCCATTTTTTCTCAAGCACCTATATTAATCAGAATCTTTCTAAGCAGATTTTCTGAAACATACAAGACAAGAAAACCCACTGACAAACGTACACAGAGAAATAGGTTTCATTGCCTAATCTTGCTTTAAGACCTTGATATATTTGAATCCTGAGTCATGTTATTGGCAGCCTGTTCTAGACAAACTGTCTTGACATAATGGTATTGAATTGGTTCTGGCCTTGAAATTGACTTTTTTTTTTTTTTTTTTTTTTTCCCGTGGGAGAATACGAACTAACTTTCCTGAACAATCTTACATACCTGTTTCCACAGTATGAGTGGTAAAGTTAAATGCAGTATATTTCATCTTTGCCAAATAAATACTCTAATCTACTGATGGCATAAGTTATTATCTTAGGAAGGACAAAAATAAACATTTGATATCTTAGCTTTTGTTGCATTATTCACTTTATTGAATTTTCTTTCTAGTTTTGGTTTGTTTGGTTAGGTTTTTTTTTTCTCTAGAAAACTAAATAATAGACTTGAAATTCTCTTTGGGTACAGAAGAAATTACTATTGTGCATACTTTTAATTTTTTCTGATTCCTTTTCCTGATTCTTTTGCATGTCTTTGGCTTCCCTAGTGAAATGAAAAATTACTATGATATAATGAAATCTTTGAAAAATATAGTGCAAAATCACTGGGCCAGAATTACTCCTGAAATAAATCATACTACATGAAGGATGAATTTATTATCTTGCATTTACTTTTTGTCTGTAAATCCACTATCTCAAATCTACAGTTTTAAAAGGAAATGTAAAATAAATTTGCTATGTTTTAAGTTAAATCAAGGAATCTATAACATAAACAGGAAAACTTCAAATGAGCTTGATATACAAGAAACTGATTAAAGGAGATATTTTTAAAAGATGAAATTCTATACAAGACTTTTTTAAAAAATTAAACTTTCCAGACCTTATTTTCTGTCTTTTTAACATCATTCTATTTGAACTCCCTTAATTGGCTGAGGGATGAAAGTTTAAGGAAAAAAAAAAAGGGAAAAATAAACTGTTATTTGTGTAGGATAAGCACTCACCAACCTTACCATATTCTGGAGGATACCTTCTTTGAGTGCTTTCGGTGTGCTCTGCCATACTTGTCTCTGAGGTCTACACTGCTGAAAGCTAACTGGTGTTGTCATAGCTGGTTTAGTTCAGAATTACATTGTACACATATGTATGTGTGCATATATCTATATCTCTATATATGTATATACACAATACTAGAACTAATTCTTCACTTTAGTGTATATACAAGTTTAGCTTATATATGGACTTAATTAGACATTTGAACATAAGTTCTTAAGATAACTCTGTTGCAGAGAGAGGTTCTGTATTAAAGGGATTATTGTTACTATCCTCCAACCCTTTTATGATGATGTTCTTAAGATTTGTTCTCAATCCCATGTAATTTCTGAAATCTCCCATTATAAAGGAAAGCAAAAAGGAAACTGGTGATGTATCTTCTATGAAATTCCTAACTTGGCTATTGAACATCTATTTGTGTTACTATGGTCAGAATACAGTTCTTCATACTTTTTTTCTCTTAGAAAAGGAGAAGACTTTTTGCAAAGCAGTTTTGTTCATATAGCTTTACTTTACTGCAAAAGTTTTGGCTTTACAGTCAATTCAAATATTTTCTGTGTGGAGGAAATTTCTATTAAACAACATCTCAATAAATAGAATAATAATAGAATAATAATAGAATAATAATAGAATCACAGCATGGTTAGTGTTGGAAGAGAGCACCAGAGGTCATCTAGTTAATGCTTCTGCTAAAACAGGTTCACCTAGAATGGGTTGCACAGTATCATATTCAGACAGGAATTTCTAATCTCCAGACAAGGAGACTCCAAAACCTCTCTGGGCAGCCTGTTCTAGTGCTTTCTCACACCTTAAATAAAGAAGTTTTCCCTTGTATTTAAATGGAACTTTCCTGTCCTGGCCTGTTACTCCTTATGCTGTCACCTACCACCACTGAAAGTGTCTGGCCCCATCCTCTTGACATCTGCCTTTAAGACAATTTTGTGCTTTGATAAGATATTCTTGGTCATCTCTTCTCCAGGATAAACAGGCCCTGCTTTCCCAGCCTTTCCTCACAGGAGAGATGTTTCAGTCTGTAGTGATCTTCATAGCCCTCTTAGTTGCCCTTTTCAGTAGTTCCTTTTCTTTCTTGGACTGGGGAGCTCAGAACTTAATACAGTTCTTAACTGCAGACACGGCCTCAGCAAGGCAGAATAATCTTTTACTTCTAGAGCTCCCAATGACACTGACTTATTGGCTAGAGAAACTGGAATTCCTTTGTGCTGCACTTCAGGTGTTTTCCTGCTGACCTATGATCCCTCTCCAGGCACCTCTTCCTAGCACTTTGAATCAGACTGGTGGCAGTGGTATGGATTGAGATTCCCCTCTCCTGGCTACTTTAATTTAAACTCTGCACCATGAGTTTGGCAAGATAGCAAGTATAATTTTGACTAGACTATTATCTTGTGATTCCAAATGAAAATTACTGAAGTTAGTACTTCAGTTAATTCCTGAAAATTGCCAAATTTTCTCCACTCATATGGGCCTCTTCTATTTGCTTTCATAAAAATGAAGGTTTTTTTAGTTCTTAATGCCAGGTTTTGGAAGTCAATAACTCAGCTAGGAATACTTTATAATTCGTGGGATTTGTCTCACACATGTACGCACTTAGATTCACATAGATGTGCTGTGAGTCTGTTTATATGCCACTACTTTCATTTAACTGTATGTATACACAATACAAAGCAAAATATGCATAGATGTAATGTAACCAAATTCCTACAACATTTGAAGTTATTTAGCTCTAGAAATAATATAGATAGATGCACTCCCAAGAAGTTCAAGATTACATATGAACTATTTTTCAAAAAGAGGCATTCAGTTCAAGCTTTTTGTACAGGTCTTTAGTTGGAAGGCAAAGCAAGGTGAGCAAATCCCTTATCCTGTTTATGCTATTGCACATTACAGTGATTTGAGTCACGTTTTATAAAGCATACCTGATTTATTTTAAGGTTCTAAGATACCATATGTGCTGCACTCACTTGACAGATGGATGTTGATATTTGTTCTCATCAGCATGAACACTAACTGAAGCATATGCAAAACTGTTAATGATATTAAAGCTGTGCCAATTAAGATCATATTCAAGCCTCTGATGAAAACCAATAACATGTTTTACAAATTCCATTTCTGAGTTTTTTTATTGTGATTTTGAGATACCATTTGTTGAAACTGTGCATATAAAATGAAGTTTAATATAGTAGATGTATTATAAAAATATATTCAAATACTTTATTCCTCAAAATAAGTTAATTCTAAAGAATAGTCAAGACACTAATACATAAAGTGTAGTATAAAAGAAATCTAAAATGTAGTCATGTATAAAATACAAGAAATGAATGGAAGCTTTATCTCCTTCCTGGTGCTAAGGAAGCTTTTATATTCAGAACTTCAAATAAAGAGTACGTTTCAGGGTAAAAATGAAAACAAACCTCAGCCAATGAGGTATCTTTCCCACAGGGGAAGGTTTGCAACAAAGGGGAACTGCAAAAATATAATGTCAAATTATGCCCTAATTTGTCTAAAGTATTTGTCTAATAAGGGAGACAAGTTTATTGTGCCTTTATGCTGTGTAAGTCTCAGTAACTGAGGAAGTATTTTATACTGGATAATGTAGTAAGGGATTCACATCCTTTTCCAGATTCTGTAATCAGGGAATATAGGATGTTGATGGGCAATTCTGGAATGATTTTAGGCATCACACTACAGACAAGTCAGATGCTTCCTTTTATTGTCTTCTTTCGCTTTCACTAGAAGCTATTTCTCTTCAGCAAAGAGAGTGGCATACCCACTCATTAGTAAAAAAGTCTAGCATCTTCATTAACTCGTAGTTTAGGGTAAAGTCCTTTGGCTTAGTTAGTGATGCTGAAATATAGACAGTCTCTCCCTTATGATGACTGCTGGAGAGGGTCATATATAGACAAGAACAGAGTAATCAGCAATAAGTAGTAATTTCTTTTGTATACTGCAGTAAGAGTCATCAGACCTGAACAGTCAATGCTGTCAAACAAGATATTCTGTGTCCCAATTTAAGATGAGGATAATGAAAGCTTTTTTTTTTTTTTTTTTTTAAGAACTCTGAGGAGCCATTGTGAAACTGATGGCAGCCTTATTATCAGATTTGCACAACAACTATCAGGGACACAAGATTCCAGTTTATACATGTATTTTGTTATATTTATACTACAGCTACATTATGCATTCCAGAGTAAGGAAGAAATCCCACATTAACTGCAAGTTTCTTTGCTTTGTTTCTGGTACCCACACCAGAGTTTGATTAGACTGAGTGGGAGCAGTCTTTTACAATGCATAATGCATTTGCACATTAAAAGAGTTGCTGAATTGCAGGTACAGACAGACCTCTCCTCCCCACCAAAAAAAAAAAAAAAAAAAAAAAAAAAGAACCAACAAGAAGTCTTCTGATACATAAAATACTTTTTTACCAAGAGATAATAAAAAACAAACAACAACAAGCAAACAACAAATCTAGCAAAGCTCCTATTTTCACACTCAGGTCAAACTATTCAGATAACTACATAGTATTGCTATGTTTACTTCCAGTCCTTTTTGTCCCTCTTCTCATTTATATTCACCATTCTCTCCCCATCTACTCAACCTAGGAAGGAGTATCATTCTTCTATATCCCACAGGAAATATTTTCCAGAAAGATCACTTAGGCTTTCCAAAACATGAATTCTTTTATGAAAAAATGACATTCCAGCAAGACCCATTAACTTTTTCAAGTGTGTTGAAAATTGAACTTCATATCTTAGTAGGCTAAGAAACTTACAGGCACATAACTACTATGATTTGTCTGCCTATCTGTGAAATGAATTATTCCAAAAATCCCATAGCTGAAGTCCTTGCAAATATTAATATAAGTCTACATGGTGTTGAGCTGTGAAAGTGTACATTGCAAACTGAGATATAGAAAAGCAAATAAAATAAATATATAGAAATAAAGTGCATTTATAGAGTTAAAATAAATTTATATACCTTCACAATAAATTTGGCTTGTGGAAAAAGAAAAGATACGTGATGCTTCTTTAATCCCAGTGTTGGACATTGTCATAAGGGTATTCCATAGGATCACCACACAAACAGTCAAAATAGATTTAAAGCACTTCTTTGTATTTTTACATAATAAATGTTGATTTTTGTGTTTACCATCTCTCCAGATTATACCGGGAAAAGAGAGTTTAAAGTAAAATTGTCTATCTTCAGAAACCTAGGAGGAGAATCGGAGGAAGAGGGTTGGATGTGGGAAGAAAGAGAGAGGGAGAGAGACTCTTTAGGTCTAGAAATATTTTTTCTTCCATGGTTTCTGAGAGGAATGCAAGAATCATGTTGGCACTTCAGCTCATCATCCAGGAGCCATATGAAAGTATGAATCTGAACTTTTATCGCCTCTACGAACAATAAACCTTTTTGATTCAATTTGTGGTAAAAAGTTGAGGAGGAAAAGTCAGTGATCTACATAGCTGCCAACTTAATTAATTTATAATAGTAGAAGTTTACATCTTTATATTCTATAAATGTTCATAAATATCTTCTTTGATTCAACAATTAAAGTTTCCTCTGTCTGTTTTCAGAAGATATCCAAATATTCTGTGCCAGATTTCTGTGCTTTGCCACTGCTGTAACTCCCTGGTGTCTCTTACTACTGTGATTAGTACTATATCTACAGGATATGAGAGATATTCTAATCATGCACAAACTAATTCACATATAGAACAGAAATCAGGTGCAAAAGTGTTAGTCGGAGGTATAAAAATTCTGAAGTAGAATTCTGTATAGCTATATTTTCAGTTCCATTGCCTGCTTACCTACTGATTCTTCACTGCAGCATTTTTTAACAAAATAATTGGTGTAACAAAATTGTCCTACAAAAAAAAAGTGAAATAGACTACACTAGTGACAACACAGGTGAGATTGTTCAGCATAAGTTCAGAAAAAGATAATCATACACTTTGACATATGTAGGATATATGAAATATTTACAAATAACTACACCTAGCATTCAAGCATTATCTGAGTTTATTTAATAGAAACAAGAATGTAGAAAATATCAGTTTTGTCCTTGATTTCTCTGTATGCATAAAGGGCAACAACTGTAAATATGAATAATTGTTTTAATACCATAATGTTTCCAAAGCTAAATCCTTTGATTATTATTGATTTCCAGCAGCCACTTTTTTAATTTAAATGCAAATATTTCAACTTTATCCTTTGCATTTAGAGATGTATCTCTTTATAACTATCCTCAGCATTGACAAAAATTATTTCCATAAAGATCATGAATCAATAACAATTTACCTTGCAAAATTGTGCTAGCACAAATGTTTAATACATGGATTATGTCCTTTGACTTGCACCTAGCTATAATAAAAATGAGTTTGGAATGGATGAAGATCAGATTGGATTGTGCTAGTATTCTGGCATAGTAGCTTTTATCTATTTATAAAATGAGAAATAATGATAAAGTGAAACCTCTGCCAATAAATGTTAATTTAAATAGATACATCTGAAGATATATAGATATAGAAACTAGAAATTCTAATTAGCTGACAGGCAGAAATGGACTTCTCTGTTCTGTTCTTATATGCATTCTTTTAAAAATAGAAAGTAATTTTATTAGGAATTCTGACAACTGCAAATGTTTCACTTTAAATACTCACTAACAAATGAAATGGTAAAGTCAAATACATTTTATCATATAACTTTGATAACTCTCCAAAAGCTTAGTAAGTTACTCAGTGTTTGATATCAGCATTTGGGATTCTTTTGTCTGTCCTAAAGACCTCCAAAAAAGCTACAAACAGTTACGAATACCTAAGCTTTGTTCTTGTGGAAGTTTTCTTAACCTTTAGGAAAATTTCCATTTTTTTTCAAAAAAACAAAACAAATAGTATGATTTTAAAGAACCAGTCATAAAAGAATTAGCAGATCAAGACATGGGTAATTTTCCACAATACTACCTTCTCTCTATAAAAAATATGAATCTTTAACAACCTGTTCATCTCCTAGATGATGAATCTCAATAAACCAGTAGTGTCGATTCAGTTCTCTGCTCCACAGTACAAGAGATACATGAAGGTCCTGGAAAAGATCCAGCAGAGAAGTTAATCAAGGGTGCGGAGCATTTCTCTTGTGAGGAAAGGCTGAGGGAGTTGAGATTTTTCAGCCTCAAGAAGAGGGTTGCCGCCAAGAGGATTGAGCCAGGCTCTTCTCAGTGACGCCAATCAATATGATGAGTCAACCTGCAGAAACTGATGCCCAAGAAGTTTCCCTTGAACATGAGGATGAACTTCTTTACTGTACAAGTGACCACACATTGGAACATATTTGCCTGCGAAGTTGTGGAGTCTCCCTCACTGGACACTTTCAAGAACCATCTGGATGCATTCTATTGCCATGTGCTCTGGGATGACCCTGCTCGGAACAGGGAGGTTGGACTAGAAGACCAACTGTGATCCCTTTCAACCATACTGATTCTATGATTCTCACTAGTACAAAGCCAAAATTAAGGTAACTGAATGAGGCGTCATAGTGCTCGTAACTGGAAAAATTTCTTATTTTTCACTTTTTTAATAACATTTGGAAAAATTGAATTTCTAATTTATCTGCTGGATCTTTCTTTCATTTATTTGTTTTGCAGGACTTTGATTTGGTTTGGTTTGGTTTTGATTTTTTGTTTTTGTCTTCCTGATGGAACCAGAGATGCTTCACTACAGGATTCAAATCTGAAATATGCTCTTTCTCTCACAAACTTTGCTGGATTTCCCAAACCTTGTGTAATACAACAAATGATGCTGCTCTATAAGAACTCCTGCTGAAAAATGGCAGTTTTCCTCAGCATCTGGGATGTATTTTCTGTAAAAAGTATAACGTGAGTCCAATGCTGTTTTTTAAAGTAGTTAACATATTTTTATTATACTTTAAAGCAGGAAAATATCCAGATTGGTTTCCATAGACTTAATTTGAAGTTCCTCTTGTTTTCAATATGCTAGTGGGCAGGACTGTCACAATATAAAATGTTGTGACTTTTTGTTTTTCCCTTGTGACTCATTTAATAAAAGGATGAATATAACCAGCAAAAACATCTGTGAACAATTTGTGTCAAAGTACCGTGGATCAAACGTTTACAAATACTGTTATTACTGCTGAGAAAGGACAACCAAATAGAAGTGGAGAAACTCAGGGAAGCAAAACCTATGGAAAAAAAAAACAGGAAGAGTGACATTCTTTTTAAATTCTTTGGACACTTTTTTAATTACATATTTAACCTCATGCTACTGGCTTCTTAGAATTTTAGGTACTACTAAGGGTAAGCACATGATTCTACATGAACAGGGCCAAGACTTGCATATATAATATCGTCATTATGTCATCTGACCTGGAAAACAATAAAGCTTACATAATGACATGCATAACAAATTCTGTATTGCTTTGTTCTAGCTCTGACCAGGACAGAGTTAACTTTCCTCATAGCAGGTCATATAGATCATGTTTTTGGTTTATGGCTAAAACAATGTTGGCAGCACATCAATGTTGGGGTTTTGCCAAACAGTACTTGTGCAACTTCAAAATTTTCTGGTTTTCTTTAGCCATTCTGCTTTTCACTCCATGCACCCCCAACCAAGTAGGCTGGAGGTGGGCAAGAACCTGGGAGGGATCACAGATGAAACAAGTGACAAATTTTCCAAGGGATATTCCATAACATGTGAAATTGTGCTCAGTAATGAAATATTGGGTGTAGAAGAGTGGGGGCAGAAGGCAGTGTTGGTCAGAGGTAGGTGTCTCCCACGGTGGCCATTAGTCAAAGACTGGCTGGACATTAGTCTGCTTGCCAGAGGCAGCTGCTGCTGGAAGACTTGGGTTTTTTTATTAACTTACTGAACTGTTTTTATCTTGACCCGCTAGTTTTCTCACTTTTGAACTTCTTATTCTCTCCCTTATCTTACTGAGGGCAGGGGAATGCAAAGCAGCTGTGAGAATGCTTAGTTGCTGGTTGGCTACTACAGCACTGAGTATTTTCTATCAAATTTGATACACCCTACACTGCCAGATACTCCTACAATTTCTGTACAGAGAAGACCTTGCTAATACCTCTATTGACAGAGGAACTGCAGAATGAACTCCTTTCTTTTGAGCTGTCAAAAAATCTACATAGCATGGCAAGTGTACTACCCAGACTATAGAAAACTAAACTTCCTTCATCTCTTTTCCAACACTATAAGCTGTGTGTTTGGCAGTAATTTCTCCCACCTATACTTTATGATCTAGAACAGCTTCTGTTCATTCCTGCATTGTAGGGCTGGAGATGAGATGACAAGAGCTTTAGAGGAATTGTTTTGGGTTCAACAGGAGCCATCGTATGACGTCCATTAATTTGCGTGTTAAATTTGTGATGCTGTGCTTAGAATACGAAACAACACAATTGTCATTTGATACCAGCCCTTTATTTCAGGGCAGAGACATTCATAGATACTCATTTCTTCATTATGTCCAAGCTATAAAGTCCGACTTATAACTCAGCTGAAAACATCTTTCAAGTTCCTTTGTAGTACTGCACTGTTACTTGCATTTGAAAATGCAGTCTAAGCAAACTTTTATCTATTCTCAGCTGTAACATATGATGCTTTCCAACTGAAATGTATTGTCATTTGAAATAGATGTGTCGGGCTTATTCAGGTACAATGATATATGTTATGAAGTCCTGTAAAGAAATCAGAAGAGGAAACTGATTAAGAAATACAGACTGTGAGAATTATAATGCCAAAGAACATAATAATCAACAAAATATTACACACTATGGGTCTATCTCTTTGTCTTGTATAACAGAAGTTGGACACATGCAGACAGGAGAAAAGTCAAAATGGTTTCTTTCCTGACATTTCTCAGTTAACAGATGACTTACATTTAAGTGTCAGTGTATGCATCCATATTGAAGGTAATAAATATTAAGTACATTTCTTTGACAACAAAAACCAACAACAACAAATCAACCAAAAATCCCATAAAAATGCTTGGAAAGAATCTATTACATAATTAATGTTTTACTATAATTTACTAATAATTTACTATAATTTACTAATATATTTACTAAATAGATATGCATGACTGGAGAGTTCTTGAAAAGTTATATTGCATGTACTTGAGAAGAGGACAAATGAGCCAGAGTACATTATGAATAACATGTTATAAATGTCTAACAAGGCTGGATTCTGAGCTCAGTCAGCTTGAAAGGCTTCGGTTTTGGGGCAGAATGGTTATCCAGTAAAAGAAGGGACAATAGAGGTTTCAGATGAAAAGTTGAGCGTGCAGAAGACAGTAAAAAGATTTTAAATATTTTATGATGCTGTCATGTATCAAAAAAAAGGATAGCAAAGAATTCTATTCCTTATCCACCTCAATTATGTCACAATTAGAAGAGGAAGAATCATATGAGTTTTAAAAAATATTTTTCATAAAATCACTGTTATTTTCTCCTAATTCTTACATTAAAATGCCATTTTGACAATAGAATTTTTTTCTGCAACATGCAGAATCCACTAGAAGTTCAGTTCTGAGAGACATTTGTATGTATATACTGTGATTAAAATCACAGAATCACAGAATCATAGAATATGCTAAGATGGAAGGGCCCCATTAGGATCATCAAGTCCAACNCTATTCCTTATCCACCTCAATTATGTCACAATTAGAAGAGGAAGAATCATATGAGTTTTAAAAAATATTTTTCATAAAATCACTGTTATTTTCTCCTAATTCTTACATTAAAATGCCATTTTGACAATAGAATTTTTTTCTGCAACATGCAGAATCCACTAGAAGTTCAGTTCTGAGAGACATTTGTATGTATATACTGTGATTAAAATCACAGAATCACAGAATCATAGAATATGCTAAGATGGAAGGGCCCCATTAGGATCATCAAGTCCAACTCCTAGCCCTGCACAGATTCACTCCCCAAGATTCACGTCATGTGTCTGAGAGCATTTTTTCTTTAACTATGGGAGGCTTCGTGATATAAGCACTTCCCTGGAGAGCCTGTTCCCTCTGACTGAAAAAACTTTCCTGATATCTAAAGTAAACCTCCCCCAACTCAGCTTCATGTCATTCCCTTGAGTCCTGTCACCATTCATGACAGGGAAGAGATTGGTGCTTTAATTTAATAAATTATAGTATTTCCCAATTATTTCAATAGAAAGGGAAAAGTTAGGAGCCTTTGAGAGAATATTATAAAATAAAACCTTAGACCAGTAATACGGGAAAGAGAGCAGAGGTCTTAAAATCATTGGAGGAGTAGATGACAGAATGTTTTACAGCTGCATGAATTAAGACAGATATATTATTCATGTTCTATTCCAGAGGCAGGATGCAACCCTTTGTTTAACAGTAGGTTTGAAAAAAAGCACTGTATTCTATCAGTACCAAACCTTAAATCTGAAGTACTGACAGTGAAAACTCTACTTACCTGCGCTTATTTACCACGTAGAATATAATTAAAGACACTGCTGCATTGGACTGGGTTATAGAAAATACAATTAAAAAGATAAAAAGATCAGTAAAATAGAAAGATTATTTAAAAAATACAAAGGTAAAAAGCAATAAAACAAGAATTTACTCATATATCTTTGCACTGAGATTTACATTAGCTACAAGTGTCAGATTTTATGGGAAAAAGACATATTCTAGCCACTGTATGATATTTTGCTGGGATACAGAGGCTGTTAACAATGTGAAAGTGTTTTATAGCTTCTGAATAAAATCAGTGAAATGAAAGGAGCACATAGTAAAAGTCAACAGAAGTAATAAAGCTGCTGATTTGACTCAGTATGTCTTGCTGAATGGGATAGGATGCATGCTGCTTTGAGTATTTCATTCAATTTACTGAAATCATCAATGTCTTGTACAACAGGCAAGAATGCAATGAACTTATTTTATAAGCTGCTCTTTCACTTGTAAATGCACACAGGGTACAAGAGATCTAGAAAGACAGCAGGTATGAGAGCTGTCTATGGCACATTTAAGAGGTTCAATCATTGTCTCATAGAATGCTACTGATTTTGAAAAAAATAGAAAAAAAAAAACAAATTCAACGTTTCTGTAGGAAAGATAGATAGACCATAACACATCAAGATTCAGCAGAATAATATCACCCATACTGATCCTTCCAATTATGAAATGCTCAAGCATCCCTAAAGAGACTTAAGTGTAAAACACGTGATCAATTTATAAAATATTATTTTTATCAGTAGAAGTAATTTTTTTTAAAAAATTACTAATATCAAGGTCTGGTAAAGCACCTTTCTAGAAAAGCACTGAAAATGACAATCTAGAAATTCTAGAAATTACTATGTGGCTTGCCACTGAACCTTTACTGATGCTTAAATTACAACTTTTTCCCACTTTTTAACAGTGCAGTATCTTTGGTACTGGGCTTGCGTTTCTGCTCTTGCTCAGTTGACCTGGTTTAGGTAATTAAGTATCTAGTCTAGCAGAGTGCCAAGGTTTCCTTTCACATTAAATGAAAGCTGAGAATCTGCCAATATCTCTTGTTAAGTTAATGTTCAAGAGATGATGCTGCTGTTGCACTGTTCATCTGTTCCATTTCGTTCTAATACAAATCAAAAAAAAAATTAAAACAGAGAAAATGTAAAAACTGAGTTGATAAAATATGCCAAAACCATAACATCTTGACACTTTGGAAAATACATATATGGATCTTTCTATTCAGAAGTAGGTTTTGGCCAATAGAGAGAAACTGAGATCTGAACATTTACATTATTTGAGAAGAATATATAGAGTGTATTTATAACTTTAAATGCCTCTTGTGTTCACAGATTTTCAAAACTGCTATGTCTGTGTTTCGAAGAATGTGTTAAATCATAGTTCTAGTCTAATGTTTTTCTATTTCCATGAGACCTCCTTACAGTTAGAGATAGTGCAGATTATTTCACTATGGGAACTGATTAAGCCTTCCTTAGATGAATTTTACTTTCTAGCAGACTCTGGTAATAAGTAAATTCATCTTCTTTTTTTTTTTNTATCACAGCAAAAATAAGTAGTTTAAGACAAACACTAAGCAGCTGGTGAATCCCAGTATTACTCACTAATCCATGACCTATCTAATCATTAAAACATCAAATGGATCAAATGGATTATTCTTTTACTACTTCATAGTCTGAAAAGAGATATTAATTTTTTATTTCTGTTTTCATTACATGAATTCAGTGTATCATTACATGAATTCAGTGTAGATCCTGCTACAAATAATTATTCAAAAACTTAAACCTGCAAGTACCTTCTCTTAATGAGGGAAAATAAATTCATATACAGTCTTCCAGTAGTTAAACACTTTCAGAGGAAAGTAAAAGAACTATTTCCATCAAAAACCTAAGTTAATGTAGACTACCAGGATTTGGAAAAAGGAGAAGCTTAGAGGGTGAAAGAAAACATAAACATTCCTATAGTATCATATGTGTTTAGAATTGGTGAACAAACCAAGTCTGCAAAAGTTTAGAAATAATTAAATTGGAGTAAAAAGGATCAAACATTCCCATGCAATTAGGTGAAGAGCCAGAGCAATTTTGTGATACAGTAGAATTATAAATTAGATGTTTGTTCTAATCTTATTCTAGCACAGAAAAAGGTACATTCTGAACACTAAGTACTTAACAACTAATGCTGACTAAGGTGATTGGTATGTCAAGAAAAAAAATATAACTGGTAAATTATATTTTCCGCATATGTCAGATGCCCTTGATAAAGGCACATGAATCCTCTTAAGTGAGGAGTGTACTTTCCAGACGTATGGAGAGAGGTAGTGTAAGAAAGAGAGAAAGATTCAGAGAGAAAAGACCAAAACAAAATCTCCTCTTCATTCAAGGCAGGAAACTGTCTCCAAAGGGTAGTTCCAAGAATGCAGACATGCATAAGAACCATAAATTAAAAAGGTGGAAAGAATGACATATAAAAGGGTTATAAAATGACTGTTTGATAGCTAACTTCTCAGTAGAGTTGAGTGAAACCAAAAGCCCTGTGAAGCCATTAATGCATGGAGAAGATGTATATTTGAGACAGTTTTAGATTGGGGGTGGGAGTTGAAAGAGGCATTAATTAGAGACTGTTGCCAGACAAAATACATGACATAAATTCCCCTCCGATGTGGTGTTTCAATGTACAGTCAAAAAGTCCACCCACTTGAAGACATTGCTATAGTCCCTTCTCTACTGTATGTAGTTCAGTTCAGTTCTCTATATGTATTAGTCATGCCACTGAAGCTGTTATATATCCCGCAGGTTTTAACAGAAGGGTAAGGAATCATTACAGCAGCAAGGAAAAAGAGAAGGTGAAAAAAGATGGAAATACACTAAGATGCCAGAATGTAAATAGTTTCCTCTCTCCTGAGCCTGTTATACGTGTATCTAAAGCAAATGTAGTCTCTCAGGGAAGCCACTGATCTTCTCTCTTGTTTCAGCAGTCCATTGCAGCCCCAAAGGCAGAGAAAAAGTTAGTGCTCATTGCTGTTATCTTTTCTTACCTAAAGAAAACATAGAGCTGATGAATAAGAAAAACATTGTGCCTCTAGGATAAGAGAGCATCCCTTCCAGCATTTTGTCTCTGTAAAGTGCAGATGAATACATTGGAGAAGGAAAACTTGAAAGTCTTAGTTTATATTAATTCTTTTAAAATTCTGAATATAGAGAATTTGAGGTAGAATCAGTAAAGCCTAAAGCTATAATTCTTTGGAAAATCGTATTTATGGTGTCCAACAGATGAAGCGATATAAATCATCAGTACATTCTGAAAATTCTTAGTATCTTCATTCAGTATATTCACAAAGCAAAGGTAAAGACAAAGACACACTGGGCCAGCTGTAGGTTTGAAACCAGAATTTGTTCTTGCTGACAAGAGCTCTATGGTCTCCCCCTTCAAAGTGAACCTCTACCGTCAGATAGAAAGGATTAGAAAATAGTAAGAAGAATAATTTACCGCTATATAGCTGCATTTGTTGACACGATGTGACTCAGAGTGAGTTGCATTACTCTTTTATTTTCTATAAATTTTCATGGGGTTCAAAAAAAATGCAATCTGAAGAAGTTTTTTTGAAAAGCATGTCAGAAAGAAAAGTATTGCTGAAGAAAAAGAGACCATTTTTCTGCTATTCACTTTGACTACATTCACATTTATTTCTCGATGAACTGTTTGCTGAAATCCCTAAATTTGTGAACTTGAAGAAATACTGTCTTATGGACTATCTAATTTTAGACAACCAGATAATATGTCCTTCTCTTAGCTACATATAAAGTGGTCATCATTTACAGTAATGGCCTAAGTGTATGTGAATGATTAACTGTAAAGATATTCTTAAAACTCACAAAGGAATCAGTAATAACTTGATTTTCTGAAGCATTGAAGGGAACACAAACACTTGTTTAAATTCTCTGTGCTGTTTACTTTAGATGAAGGTGGCACAGTAGGTGACTTTGCTGTCATTGTACTTTGTGATGAGTTAGTGAAATGAATTCAGTGACCCATAGGGTCATGCTGAACTCTCAAAGCACAACTAAAATGATTATTACACTACACATTCTATGCTGTTATGTTAGAATAAAGGAACACTGCAACTTTATAACCTGCATATTTTCCTGCAGAAAATCAATATAATAAAATTATGCCTACTTCTAAAGCAAGGTGTTTTAAAATTTAGTTTTTAAAACTTCCCTATAAATTGGTACTGAAAACAATATTTGTGTGTTAGTCTAGACATGCACTTAAACACTCTTGGTATAGAATTTATTTTGGAAATATTTATACATACATATATATATGTATGTATGTATGTGTTAGTATATAGAGAGTATATATGCTAAACTCTGTTTGGAGACAGGAATACAAGCTTGTCAGGATTTAAATTGAAGATCAGCTGTAGTTTAAGCCTTTTGCTTGCAGCTGCAAATAAGTTATTCTTATTTATTTTATTTGTCCAATCTGTATTTATTTATTTTTAGTCCTTTAACAATATTAAGCACCCTAATATTACATTGTTCAAGACTGAGTCACTACTTTCTTGTCAGTACAATGTACAGCATGCTAAGGAAATTAAAATGGTTCCTGAAGGGCCTCTAACAGTTGATTCAAGAAAAGAAGCAAGCAATTACATTAGATCATCCTATACATATGAAAACTGTCATGGTATATTGAGCACAGAAAACTATACCATACATGAGTCTGCTGAGAAAATTTAACTATAGAGTTAAGGAAGTTTCAACTTACACAAGATTCTTTTTCTTCAACTCGATTGGCTTAAACCATACTGGATCTGGAATACGATGTTATATTAAAATATACCTTTTCCTCTATCTGGCTACTAGCAAAATAGTTACTTGGCAAGATATTCCTTTAATAACAATAACACTAATAATTGTTTTATTTATTTTGTGTCTTTGCTGTAGAATATGTTAGTAGAATGGACACAAATTTCTTCAATACCCAATTAGGTATCTTCCCATACAATAAGATTTTATGCAAATATACTGCTTTTAGCGGTAGATCATATAAAGCAACCATGAGGAAGTGCATGTTTATTTTCCTTTGAGTTTTAGGGGTTTTCACACTTAGGTACACTGCAGAATTTATCTTGATTTTTTTATCTTGTCCACAAAGAAGAGGACAAATGCTACCTACCCCACTTCTGTCTTACAGAATTTGAGATATTATTTAGAAGGAAAAGTGTTACAGAGACTCAATATTATGAACTTACTGGTAATGCTTTCAGCTATTCCAGCTATGATTTCTGACAGTAGTAAATTTATAGTCCTTTTATTTTATTTTTGGTTTTGCCAAACAGCTTACTGTCACACTTGTTTCCGTAGAGACTGTACTTTAAACTGCCTTCATGAATGAATGTCTCATTAATATCCAAGACTCAGGCTGAAGTCTGGCTTTTTTTTTGACAGATCAGTCAGCTGTCCAGACCCCTCAAGACTTCTGAAAGCTGTGGAAAAGTCAGATATTAGGAGGCCAAAGCAACAGTTTCTTCTTTTTGAGAGCTAAAACCCAAGTCTCTATGTCTAGAAATAAAAATAAATAAATAAATAAATAATAATTTAAAAAAAAAAAAAAAAACACAAAAAACAAGTCTCTGTAGGCAGCCCGCTATAAAATCTCCTCCAAAACACCTGGTGCTTCCACCAAGGCAGAATTAATTATAGATCAGATGGAATATAGAGTCTGATCTGTCTGCTCCTGAAGTAACATGCCCTGAGCCATCAACAGGAAAGAGGTCAGACCTGCACAAGTGGGTGCCATATTCAGAGAAGCCTGTTTGTCTCCATTGTGTTTTAATCTATCTGCATTCAACATTTTTCAGCAGGATGTGTTCACTAGTGTATTACATTATGCAGATCCTTCAATTTACTTTTTGTACAGCTATATTTACTCACAAAAGAGATCATTAAATCAAGCCCCATGAATGTAGATAGTAACAATCTTAATGAAGAAGCAGAGATAACTACATTTTTTCTTTCCTCAAAGTCATATGATGTGTTAAAGTTATCAGACTATATCAGGCTTAAGGGGCATTACACATCAACAGAATAGTTGTACCATAGAAAACTGGCTCGAACTCTTGGAACTTTATAGTATCAAACACTGATAAAATTAGTAAAAAATAAAATTCTTGATAAAAATAGGTGCTGGCATCAATCCCAGGACTGCTGCTATAATTTGAAAGCAACTCTTACAGTGTACACACGTTAAAGTTGCAGACAAAAGCAGGGTTCCAAATTAAGGCCTTAGTGTTTTGTCACTGAAACCTCACAGCCAAAATTTCAATGTCTTACTTATCAAAAATTAGAATCTGTAGCATGGCATTCAAACTTTCACATTTTTCATGTTATCAAGAAGACATGTACTAAAAAAAGAGCTATTTTTCCTTCAGGTCACTACAGCAGAATGCCACCTTTTTCCCTTCTCGTTTCTTTCTGAAAATCTCAGTGTTTACGTTCAAAGCAATTGGCTTCCAGATAAGAGTAACTTGATCCACAAATATAGCGGTAGAGTAGCGCATCGATGCTTGTTTGCAGCTCCCAGAGGGTACAAGAAAGAAAAATAAGTCAAAACATATTTATTTTCCTGCTACAATTTTTTTCATCAATAAAAATGTACTTGCATCACAATTTGCAATCAATGTGATGGCAATTGTGTCAGATTAGGAGTCACAGAATTCAGGTGGATAAATGGAATACAAAATTAAGTTTTATCATGTAAAAGCCACTAGGATTTTATCAGGCACTCTGCTCTAACTGACTTGTTTAGACTGTCCTGAAGACTTCCAGCAAAATGTTCTGAGGTCTTTTGGTGCTCTAGACAGAATTATATTATCAGAAGTGATTTATACAGCTAGAGACAGATTTATAAAGGTATCTTCAAGCATAAAAGATTTTTATGAGTGTAGTAGGATTTACAAAAGAAATAGAGCAAACTAGAACTCAGAATCACTTAAAGTATCTGAAAGTTTATAAAACCAGAAATATACATCTAGACTGATGAAAACACTCTAAAGAAATTAAGTGAACTATATACATTGCATTCACTGGAGAAAATTAGCGTTCCTGACAACTTTAAGGATCCACACTTAGCACTGAATAAACTTACATCTCTGAATTCTCCTGCAGCAAAACCTTAAGGATCCTTATGGTGCTGTCATGTGAAAGAGTTTTGCCCAATCATTAGAGAGAGGAGATTCTTTCAACCTTTAATAATTTATTTGTCTGTCAATGTCTCTGGACAGCAAACCCCTTTAACGTCCCATAAGTCTGTCAGTGTCCCATAAGAGAGGCGACCTTCATCACACAGGTTTACAGAATTGGACGGTATTTTCTGACTGCCCTTCCTGGAAGAGCCTGAGTGAACATAAAGAGATATTTCTCAATGAGCCTTCCCAACCTGTTATCCGCTGCCGGCAACTGTCAGCAACTTCCTTACAAGGACACCCTCTAACAGTGTACAGAAAATACACTCTTTATTACTATAAACTGTGATAGGTTAATAAGGTTCATAGGTCAGCAGTGATAGTGCCTGACTGCAAGAATACATTTAAAGCAATCTGCCAATACCACAAAGCAAGCACAAATAAAAGATCTAATACAAAACAATATAATAAATACTTATATAGCAAGTACAATCTCTAGTCCTAAATTGACATTTAACACATGTAGAATACAGTTCTTACCCGATAGGCATGCCTATTTGGAGGATAGCTGGTTCAGCCCTGCGACTGTCCCAGCAGTGTTGATGGAATCTTACCCCTTAAGTCCCCATACACCCAACTTACTTTTATACCATTTCTTTAGGTTTTAGGAGGAATTTGAGTGACTCTAGTCATAAGTGCTTAATTGGGTAGTTGTCCTTGGCATCTATCTCCTTTGGTGAAGAGATACAGTACAGTATTTGAACTTCAAAACATCATCATGTTCCTCTCCCTGTAGGATGTTTTTGCAAGGAGGCTGCAGTGCCTCCACACTACTCCCCTTTACCTTGCATCCCCCATAACAGGTGTTTATCAGTGTTTGGGGACACTTTGGTTCATGTTGACCGTGTTCTGGACAGCAGCAGCCTGGGAGCAGCAGTCAGTTTTTAGCCTCTAATTCTTCTGCTCTATTGTTAAACCCTATTCGTTGTTCAACAGATGCCTAAATTCAGTTAAAAAGATTTTTTAGTCACCCAAGGTATTTTTCTGGAAATTATACTTATCTGTCATGGATTTAGGTGATTAATAGACAGGCAAAGAATTTAGGTAGCATTATTTATTTTTCATATAATTTCATGTTCTCTTTAGGAAGGTTTATGTTTGTTTGTTTGTTTGTTTCCTCTCCTTATTCTTTGGGCTTTTTCTTTTGGTTGATTGTTTTTGTATTCCCACATTTTTTGTTCTTCCTTATTGTTTCTTTGTTTGTTTGTATTCCTCTATAGGAGAAAGCAGGCACAAACTGATAGACAGGATGTTGTACATGAATTTGAGAAAGAATTTCTTTATTGCCTGGGTGACTGCATACTGAAGATATACAAGAACAGTCTGGATGAAACTCTGAGCAATGTACTCTAGGACAACCCTGCTTGAGCAGGGAGGTTGGACCAGGTGAACCCAGCAGTGATCACTTTCAACCTTAACCATTCTGTGATTCCATACCTAAATTCCTGAAAGTCCTTCTTTATTCATGTCCTACTGTTTTGCTAATGACCTCAAATCCACATATGCCACTCTGCCTAAGCATATGATATTACACTGGCATTACTATCTATGTACGTCTCCTCATTGCTCTAAACTCGTGCATGTATACTCTATCTGTAATTCCTTGACAAGTCAGGAAGTGTAGGAGGACAAGGCAGGAGGACTTGATCTCTGTATCAGATTCAGGAGATTTTATGGATGTGACTGAACAGGCATGACTCAAAAATTGCTATCTCTTGTTCTCATTGACCTTGAACATATTTATTCCTACTTCCATTTTCAAGCTCTGTCCTATGCCAAGACATTTCAGGCTGACTGACTCTTGATTTCTCTTCACAAAAATATTCACATAGTGGGATATAAAGCAGTTACTGTCATAAAAAGTAACTTTTTGGAACTTAGGTCTGAAGAAAAAACCTGAAGATTGAAGAAATGAACTGACAGGAACTGCATGCAGTTCCACAAAGGGAAGCCCAAAGTTCTACACCTGGGCAGGAAGAATCCCGGGCACCAATATATGTGAGAAGTTGACCAGCTGGAAATCAGGGAAAGAACATCCATGTGCCTGGATGACAATGACTGGTGAAATCCAAGTGAAACCCAGTGAATCCCAGTACCAATCACAGTACTGGGACCAAGGCTTAGAGGCCTGGCACCAGCAACTGGAACATATGTGGATCTTACATGTGACCACTAGTGAAGAACAAGCCACAATCCACTGCCTCCTGGCGAGTGATGGATAAAGCAGCTGAGGAGACTGGGAAGATGAGACCGTGTGTCTCTAAAACGAGACTATGGGGGAACTGGCTACTGGCAATTAGGGAAGTCCTGGACAGCTCTGGGGGTTGGGTGTATGAGTATGACCATGAGTGAGGGGTCTGTATCATCAGTTGGAGTGGGATTATGGCCTTCAGTCTTGTATGTCCATTTGAGAGCACAAATGGAGTCTGGGATCCAGAGTCACTGCTCAGTAGATCAAATGTCTGAACCCAGTGGCTGTACATGTGTGTATTTATAGACTTACTATGCACCTTCGCCTTGTTCAGCTAGATGGGGGAGCAGGAGGAGGTCATTGATTCTGCCTGTGTTCATATGGGTATTATGTGTGTCTTGTCTCCATCGCTCTGTATGGATGACCATGTATATTTGTGTGCATGTGTTCTCTTTGTTCATGTGCCTACTGGAAATACTTGCTCAGCCTCACTGCTAATGGGACCTGGGACATGGAGCTGCATCAAATTCATCTCATGTCAGTGCTGACATGGTATGTTTTCCCCTAACAGGTACTAGCCTAGAGAATACATAAGGAAATCCATGGATGATTCATGGATGAGACCAGTATTTTAGAGGTCTCAGATTTTGGAGAGTGTAGGTACAAAGAATAAATTATACACTGCTGATTTAGTTAATTTGCCTTCACAGAAATATTTGAAAGTGAGTCCCCTATCCACCAATTTTTCTGCTTGCCATCAATATACAAATGATGGAACTATAACTGCAAGGCAGAATACTGATACTTTTTCTTTAAACCTAGGTTGATTTTTGGATCTTGATTGTGGAGAGAGAGAACAGGCTAAAAATCAGTAGTATTTTGCTGTACTTTGCTAAAACATCCTGGTAAAGTATGGACAGCTGGGAGGCAAATGCTGAGTGAATTCTTTGATCATAAAACCTATCTGATGCCAGACTATCCTTTTGATAATATATGAGCCATGAAGAAACAAAGCATTAAGAAAAACACAGCACCCAACCATGTTACAAGGGAGGATTCAAGATTAACTTTTGTTTTCTCCTCAGGCATCACACCTCATAATGTCATCCATGGAAGCTCAGTGCAGGATGAACAGAACAGAGCATTCCTGACACTGCTGTACTGCTTTCTGAATGTTTCAGCCAGAACAGCCTGGGAAATGTTGAGTTTTCCTTTTACTTTGGGTCTTTTTCCAGGGAGAGCTTATTGATCATGGGGTATCACTACCCTGAATTTTAGGTTCTTAAATCAAACCATCAGAGCAGAAAACTCACAGACTTTACATTGCCAGAAGTATTCACACCCACATTCACTACCTGTGAGAAGAGAAAGAAAAATTTCAAGGGATGGAGTGTTTTAAGCACAGGCAAGAGGAACACTAACCTTCTTAGTGACAAGTTGTCTGACTGCCCTTCTTGAATGGCAGCAAAGTGCTCACAGCTGTGTTAGGCTATATGGAAATGCCTTAAAGTGTCCTGTCTTGCTTGTTTAAAAAACAAAAGGGCTTGAAAACAACTTGAAAGATGTAGAGTTTGCTACTGTCTTTCCCATTCTTCAAAATAATACAGAAAATATTGGAGGCAAAAATGTTTTCAATATTCTTAGAAGAACAAACAGAAGAGTCCTAATGCAAACAGTAACATATGTTCTCCAGCCAAACAAAGACTCCTCTGTGGTACCACTAAGCCAAATCAGTCGAAGACAGATTGTTATGCACTCAATGAATTGTTATGGCACTCAATTCAATAACTTGGCTTGCTGGCAGAACTTGATCCTTATATTTCGAAGTGGCTGGAAAAATGACAAATTCATTAGATAGGTTCTATCGAAAGATATCACAAAAACATCAGCTCTCAAAATTGCAGACATTATGCTAAAAAAAATTAAAGTACTTTCAGAATATACGGTCAACTGGACAAAAACTTCAGAAACAGCAGCTATATTTAAAGTCTGTGCTAAGAGGATGATAAAGCAGAACTTTCATGAAGAGTGTACTATAAGGCAGAGGTAAGATATATTACATTTTAATATAGACTTTATTTTGTAACTATTTGAGATGTAGTACTTTTTCTACAGGGTTTTAAATCATAAAGTGAAAAATCCTATTATATTCCAAGATACAAAAAGTGTAAGTAGGAACTCAACAAGCACCAATATCTTCTCTCCAACAAGGTGAACTTTTTGTTCAAGAAAACTTGATTCTTTTTCAGAGAAAATAGGACAATAAACTCCTCAGGGTTCAGTGTTGGGGCCGGTTTTATTCAACATCTTTATTGATGATCTGGATGAGGGGATGGAATCTGTTATTAGTAAGTTTGCGGATGACACCAAGCTTGGAATGAGTGTCGATCTGTCAGAGGGAAGGAGGGCTCTGCAGAGGGACCTTGACAGGCTGGATAGATGGGCTGAGTCCAATAGCATGAGGTTTAATAAATCCAAGTGCTGGGTTTTACACTTTGGCCTCAATAACCCCATGCAGAGTTATAGGCTGGGGTCGGTGTGGCTGGAGGATGCCCAGGCAGAGAGGGACTTGGGGGTGCTGGTTGATTGAAAGCTGAATATGAGTCAGCAGTGTGCCCAGGTGGCCAAGAAGGCCAATGGCATCCTGGCCTGCATCAAGAATAGTGTTGCCAGTAGGACCAGGGAAGTTATTCTTCCCTTGTACTTGGCACTGGTTAGGCTGCAGCTCGAGTACTGTGTCCAGTTCTGGGCTCAGGGGTGACCTTATTGCTGTCTGTAGCTACCTGAAAGGAGGTTGTAGTCAGGCGGGGGTCAGTCTCTTCTCTCAGGCTCCCAATGACAGAACAGGAGGACACAGTCTTAGGCTGCATCAGGGGAGGTTTAGATTGGATGTCAGGAGGAACTTTTTCACAGTGAGAGTGATCCCCCATTGCAATGGGCTTCCCAGGGAGGTGGTGGAGTCACCGTCCCTGGATGTGTTTAAGGATAGGTTGGATGATGAACTTAGTGGTGTGGTTTAGATGGTTTAAATGGTTTAGATGGTATAGATGTTAGACTGATGTTGGGTAGGTTGTTAACCTAGGTAAAGGTTGGACTTGATGATCTCCATGATCTTCTTCAACCTTATTAATTCTATGTAATTCTGTGTAATAGTGAAACAACAACAAAAAAATGGTCCCTTTAAATGATATCATGGTAGTTCAAATGGAAGAGTTTAACTTTTTGAATGATTTTTCAAGGCAGGTTTCATCAAGAGAAGTCCAATCTTACATGAAAATACTTCTTTATTCAATCTATCAATAAGATGAAAGGTTGCATCTAGATTGTGAAAAAGAAATCACCTAGGAGGCTGAATGTTTAAGATAGATAAAATATTAGATCTTAAAAAAAAGTTAATAATGCAAATAGGAACGGGTGATAACATCAATTCAAACCATTCAAATTCAATAACAGAATCAATTTTATAAATCTATTTCAAAATAAATGATCTTACAATGCCCAATATTTAATACAGATCTTGCAAGAAAGACTGTTTTTTGAAAATATTGGGAAACATTTATAGCCCCTCCAAAAATAAGAGAAATATGTGTCCATGACATGTTGTGGTCAATAGTTCTAATTTCATCTTCAATTAACTGATTACTTAACTTCATCGGCTTCAAGCTAACTGTCATACTTCAGAAAGAATACTGAATTCCATTCAGAAAGATTTCTGTTTATTCATCCAAACTGAAAGCTCTTTTTCTGATGTGCTGAAGTGGATAGAAATTGTTTTAAAGATACTGGCAGCACATGCTGTAAGTGATAGCTCACATTAAAACATGGCTTTGATCCACAGTGAGATAATCCTGATTTACACATTATGTAATTTTATTCCTACAAAGTATTGTGCTAGCTTAGTCGATACAGATCTTGTAGAAGGGCCCATTTTTAAGCAAAAAGAGGTGAAAATTGTTTGGAACTTTAATGGAGTTATAAAAATTTTTGTATTTGTTTTAAGAATCACTGTCTCACTACACTTTATCAGTTTGGTTTGGTTTTGTAATCAGAAGTGAAATAAACTATTTTTCACCCTAGAATTTTAATTTATTTTTAATTTATTTGTTCAGCTGTTACTCTGGTGTGGGGGGAAGTGGAAATGATGGAAGACTGCAGAAAAAAAATCAATGAAAAGTCTCTTAAGATTGCAGTGAACTCTATCTGAAAATTGCATTTTGTGCCATCAAAATACACTGGCCCCTGGTGAAATCTACATATTTTAATTAGCAATCTCTTTTCAACACACCAGCCTAAATCTACACTGACCCGAATTTAAGGGGTACATCTCCCAAAATACCTCTGGGACAGCAGAAAACAAATATCATTGCAAACTCTGTTTTTTTAAGCATTTGTAATAACTGAATTAAAAACCAATCAATCAAGCAAAAACAAACAACAAAACATTGTAATGAAAAAAATCTTTGTTACTTATTTACATATTATCAGCCTCTTAAGACCAGACAGGATAACCTGAAAAAATCAATATACTATGCAAGGTGTTGAACCAAGTCATAGGGCAATCTTACCTTCAAGTAAATAGACCGTGTAAGCAAAAAATAGAAGAAACAAAGAAAAGGTGGAAATATTTCTATTGCTGAGATAGTTTCTCTACTTTTCTTTCCTTTCTGTCTCCCAAATCATGATCTTTCACATTCTGGTGCCAAAAATACTCAACTGCAAATTGAGACCTGTCTAATAAGCAAGCCATAGTTACAGGGGACTCTGTTACCAAGGCCACAGCTATATAAAAGCTTTGTGATTGCAGTAAAGACAGTGTACTAGCTTGCCCACTGGTGACAAAGAAGGTAGTGTTTGTCAGAGGCAATGAAGATTATCAGAACTGTAGATAGTTTCTGAGAAAGATGTGTCTGAAACACTTTGGTATTCTTCAGTTTTGTAAATGTAAAATAAATAATAATAATAAAAAAGGAATAATATAGTAGATGTCTAAGGAATCATAAAAAAAATCATGGATAAAATGCATAGGAATGATCATTGCCTTTTTCCTACTGTGAAAAAACAATGAAATGCTAAACTTAAAACATTATAATTGAAATAGTGTAATAGTGTTGAAAGGGAAATACAATGGGGACAGAATTCATTTTACATATACATGGAAAACATAAAAGACCTTGATTATTTTTTTTCTAGAAAAATACTTGGATTGTCTCTTATTTTGCATTAAAAAGCTTTCAAAATGTTCTGTCATCTTCTAGATATTAGATTAAATAGAACATACACTTTCCTCTGTGTAGATGTTGACTCTGCTATGGAAGCTTTAGACAACTGTGAAGACCACACATAAAGAGAAAAATATTTATGTAATGAAGTCAATTTACCTTAATTAAGGAGCACACTTAAGGTAAAACACTTAGGTTGAAATCTGCAGTGTTTAACCCCTACAATATGAGAGTATTTGGTGTTTGTATCTGTTTATGTAGGTGAAAGCCTGTTTATACAACAGAACTACGAACAGTGTGAAATCGTTTACAATAAGGTTTGTCTTGAAATATTTTCTACTCAAGAGCTGAATAAAGTCGAAGAGCAATATATTATGAATCTTTGGTAAGCACTTGATGCAGCTGCTTATTTTATAATGAGAAAAAAGTGCCAGATAAGATATATTTAAAGTTTTTTATTTGGGGAGGTCAATATATTATTCTGTACTTTCAGAGAATGATGATCTGATGAAATTTCGGCAACCTTGACATGAACTATATTATACATAATTCACATAAATTACTATTAATATATTTGTTGAGTCACTTGCAATTTCAATATCTATTTCCACTTATAGTTTAAATACTGTGCAGAAGAGATATGATGAAAGCAGTCATTTAACGTCTTTATTAAAGTGAGAAAATGGCAGTTACCTTTTGTTTCTACAGCTGCATAATCAGAGATTTTACTGTTAAGAGAATATTTCCTTATCAATTTCTCATTACCTCATATGAAAGAAAGTATTTTTTTCATTCTTCATTGAATGAAATTTTTTCATTCTTCATTGATGTGAACTTGTTTTTGTGAATTATATGATGCTCTTTATTATTTTATTATATTATGTTATATTTTATAATCTAGTAGATTTCTCTGAAAATCTTTTAATTCAATACTAAATTATGCCATAATTTTGCAAGCAGGAAAGAAAATCTGTATCTGTAACTGAATCATGATAAGTACCTGAGAAATAGAGAAAGAGCTATTAAAGGTACTAGATATGTAGAGTGGAAGAATAAAATAGGTAAAAAAAAATAAGAAGGAAGGATTTATAGTGAAAGTATTCATATAAATCTTAGAGAAAAGATTAAAATATGCTCCTAGGTAATTCTAGAGATGCATTTGATATATGACAGAACAGAATTAATCAACCTCGCTTCCATGAATACAGAATCCCTTTTATTAAAAAGTTTAGTGCTACTTTTATATTGGTTTATATAAAGATGCAAGAATATTAATTTTCCTTAGCTAAATGATCTTAGTATTGGACTCAGTCTGATAGTCTGAACAAAAGTGGCTAGAAATCAAATTCTACCAAATCAGTGCCACTGTTTTCACCAGCTTTGTGGTGATATCTCAGGGCAACTGAGTATCAGTAAATGTGCCAGAGGACACAAAATGCCTTGTTAGAGCATTGTAAAAAAAAAAAAAAAAAAAAAAAACTCTGGNTAGAGCAATTTAAAAAAAAAAAAAAAAAAAAGACTCTGGATTTCAGGGTTTTTTCATTATCTTTTGAAGAAGAGCCTTGAACAAACTAACATATACAAGTGTAAATGTATGTATATCACAGCTGATGTATGTCTATGTTCTATCTCTATAATCATATGCGTGACTTTTTCTGAACTAAGTGATGAATAACATACTATGTTGGGAATTATTTCTTTTCTCCTCTATAGTTTTTTTTATGCTTTTCAGGCCTGCATAATGGCAATGAAAAGGTGAAATGTACATGATTTCATTCTGCAAAGCGCTACTTTCACAGTGGCTTGTTACCTTCTTGTTCTTTTTCCTTGTCCGATATAAACAGGAATATTGGCTGCATTAAATGGAGGCTTTTGATATCTCTTTTGAGTGATATTGAACACCAAGTATTAAGCATAAAATCTAATTAGTGTGTTGATTTCATTCACTATCTTTGGAAAAAATGTTTCATTACTATGCTAATAGAAATAGCTCTTGTTTCCACACTGACCTGATAGACTGTAATATAAAGCTGCTAAAAGTCCAACTCCTTCCTAATTTATAGCCTATGATATAAAATGTTCGATAAAAGCTAAAAAGCCTGTGTTATCCAAGTCTCTGAAGTCATGCTACAGAATTTGGCTATTAGTCGCTCTAAAGTAATTTAAAACTCAGATATCTACATTAGCGTAAAATGGTATATAATGTATAAAACTTGGTTTTATAAATTAGATTCTAGAAATAAATTTTGCTTTGAAATCATATATAACAGAGGACTGGTAAATAAAGTAATGAATATAGTTCTTTAAATCTTTACAGTTACTAAAAATTAGTACAGATGAGCCAGCATAATTTGCTTAAAATCATGCCGCTGTTCTGTTTAGGCTGTATCTTACATCAAGCAATGACTAAAATGGACAAACACATGGCAGTTATTTGTTGTGGTGCTGGGAAAGCAAGAATGCCATTTGTCTTTCATATACAGAGTGCAGTAAAAAGGTAAAATGAAAAAGAACCACCAGGTTGCATATGTAGATTTCATAGTCACATATATTACAGTGGCAACAGCTAAAGGCACAATCCATATTTGATTTTGACATCTCACTAGGGTGAGCCCTTTAGTAATAATCTTTTGAGCTAGCAAAACTTGTTTTTCTTTAGCTGTCATCAACCAGTCCTCCTGTCATCCATAAAATTTCTGTTAACGTGTGCTGTTTTAATATCCTAGAACTAGGTATTTTTGGGAGTGCAACATTTGTTGAAATTTAGCCTAAATGACCAGTAAATAGATTTGTATTATCAAGTGAAATAAAAATTTTACTAACCTATTGTTTAAATATCTTTCTGATATTGCTTAACTTGAAAAATTCTTTTTTTACTTTTAGACATGTTTGAAGTATGATTATTTAGTACAGGGAAATTAGCATTGCTGATCCTATGATCAACTCATTGTTACATTTAAACTGGGCTATTTCATATCCCCTGCGGCTTTCTCCCCAGGGATCCTCCTTCCCAAACCATTTTCTCAGAGCTATGCCTGTGTTTTGAAAAAGAAATCTGCTGGGATAAGAGCTGAGAAAATCAAATACAAGGCAAGGGATCAGAAAGTGTGAGCATGCAGAACAGAATAAAAGATGGGACCAAAAGTGGATAAATAAAACAGTTTGTGGGGAAATGTCATATAGTTTGAAAACAGTCTGTGAAGGTTTTTTGTAAGTCATGTGTGGCAGGTGGAATGTAGGACCTAAAAGAGTCAAAGAGGATGAAGCTGAATCGAAAGTGAGAGGACTGACCATGTCATGTATGGGAGACTGTACAGCATGGCAGTTTCAGATTGGTCGAGAGAGAAGCAGGTAGAGAAGCCTCTCTTCAGTGGAAGCTGACATATGCAATACTCCCGTAGTCAGTCCTATGCTAGAAGTTTAGCTGTCTATAGTGGTTAGAAAAATATAAACTGTAATGTAGACTATATAAGAGCTTTCTTGTAAACAATAAATGTATTTCTCCTTGCTACACTTGTGTGTTTGTTTTTTGGGGGGGACAGTGGCCAGCCACAACTGTATAATAAAAGAAGACAGCATGTGGCTAAGGCTGAAGGAGAAACTTCTTTCCCAACTCAAAATACTGAAGCTCATTACTGGATGCAAATATAAATATTGCTCTTGGAATGGAAAAGATCATTTACTAAAATCCGAATATTCCACAACATAATTAATTTTATTCTTCAGTATTTGTATGAAAAGTGGAACCAGTGGGTTTCGTTTAAGATTTTATTTCTTCTGAAATTATGTAATTTTTTGAAGTTATAGAAAAAAATACTCCAAAACCAGATGTTCAGTGAAACACTTAAGCCTCCCTATTTTGACAGCCTTGATGACAACAAACTATTTCTCTTATTTTGCAAAACGGATATATCATATATGCCAAACTTACTGGAAACTATAATAGAAGTGCCAAATTATTTCTTTTTCAGTACATGAACCTAAAGATTTCAGCCAGCATTCTTTGTTCTGTGCTCGTAGTAACACGCTGATCTAATCTAAAAACTTGTTCATATTTTGGATCATCAGTTACAAAAGATTTCTTATTACTGGAAAAGTAATGAGTACTGCTAGACTGATTTTATCCCATGTTCTGATAAAAAGGAACTTTGCAGTGCAACAGCGTTAGTATGCCTGAGTTATAATAAGCATTTACCATGTCACACTCATCTAACACTTGCTGGCCCTTGCAACGGATTTTTCTTGCTGGTTGTCGAGGCTTAGATTCCATCAAAGGCAAAATGAGAAGAGATGGATATATACACACTATGCTATGTCTCCTATAAGGAAAATTATTTGCAGTGCACTAACTCTGAAAGGTCTTTAAGATGGTCCTTGGCTTTGTACCAGGAGAAATACACTTGGATGCATACATTACCACAGTATCAGTATGTAATCGGCTATTGTTAATAAAAAATGGCAGAGTGGGTTTGTGAAGCTAAAATGTTTTAAACATATTAAATAGTATCACATGACAGACCATATCCCTACCATTTAACAACAATTAAGCTTCCTGGAATGTAATTGAGAATTACATGTCCAATGGAATAGTTATCAATGCAATCATAGAATCATACAGTCATAGAATCATACAGTCATAGAATCATAGAATTATTTGGCTTGGAAGGGACCTAAGGCATCATTTAGTGCCAACCTCCCTGTCATGGGCAAGGGCACCTTCCACTAGACCAGCTTAATTGTCTTGCCAAATCCAAGCATTGGAGAAAATTCTTGTTTGACAAATGGATCATCATTAGCCCACAGAGGGTCCAGGGGATATCCTACTTGTACTCAGTTGTCACTGCAGAAGTGCAAGGGACTCAAACAATCTGTGTGCCCCAGCTGCCATCCTATAGATACCTCTGGTATCCTAGAGAGTGTCAAGTGGCACGAGACACCTATCTTCAGGCAGCTATATCATGCCACATTCTGCTTTATCTATCACAAGGAGAAAATAAGACATGAAACTAAAAGATCTGATTTTGGATGAAATGGGAATGAGACAGAGTTAACTTTGTTTGGACTGCACTGAAGAGAAAGCTGCTACCAAAATTTCCCTAGATGAGGAATAGGCCTTCAGATAGGAGGACCTAAATTCTCCTAAAAGCTATCAGCAACAGGCAATGGAAACAATCATTTATTTGTATCAGCCCATTAGACCCAGTGAATAGATAAAATTATAATGGGTGCAAAAATTAAGGCTTGTATGGACAATGTCAAGTGTGTAATTCTCCCTCCATCATGAAGGGAAGAGTTGTGTATGTGGGCCTTACCTCCAGGAGCATTCCCAAGTCTCTCTCTGCATACATAAGATGGACAAACTAACATCTTTGCTGATCATCTCACCTCAGAGAATACAGTCTAATACATATCCAGCATTTATAGTGACATAAACTTCTCAAAGAAAAATGTCGTACAGTAGTAATAGAGAACTGTCAGCCTCTGGAAAAGAGGCTCTGAACAGCATTGAGTAAATGCATAGCAATTGATTAGACATCTTGGAATTTTTCATGTAAAATCCATTTGGTCCTGATGATAAAATATACAATTTTCTGTTTCAGTGAATGCCTGAAACAACCCACATAATAAAAACAGTGATGCATATGAGCATAGCCTACCTTAAGGAAAAAAAAAGGCACCTCAACTCTCTGGGAACAGAAGTCAACAGCACTGTGAAAGCTTGCATAATGCAGTTTCCTGAGGAATGTACACTAGTGTCTGAAGTGGTAAAATTCAAAGAAAAATTGATAAGATCAAAATGTTAAAATAAACAAAAATAAATTTTAAAACCTCTCAATCCTATTCTTCTGTGAAGAAACTCATATTCTCACAAAACATTAACAGAATCCTAGAAGGTTGGAAGGGTCAGAAGGGACCTTAAAGATCATCTAGTCCAAACTGCTCCTGCTAGGCAGGGATGCCTCCCACCAGACCAGGTTGCTCAAGGCCTTATCCAACCTGATCTTTAGCACTGCCAGGGTTGGGGTGTCCAACAGCCTCCCTGGGCAACCTGTTCCAGTATCTCACCACCCTCACAATACAGAATTTTTCCTAATATCTAGCCTGAATTTTCCCTTTTTCAGTTTGTTAATGAAATTCCATTCAATTCCTAGCAATTATTTGGGTAAGCCAAAGATTCTTTCTTCTCTTTTTTTTTTTTTAATTTTTTTATTTTATATTTGTGCATACTTTTTCTCTATCATGCTGTTGTGGGTTAACCTCAGCTGACAAACAAGACCTGCAGAGCCCCTGGTTCATTCCCCATGGTGGAGTGGGGCAGAGAATCTGAAGGGCAAAAGTACAAAAAAAATCTTGACACAAAGAAGGATTAATAGGTAAAGCAAAAACCATTCATGCAAGCAATGATATTTCACTAGGATCAAGATTTATTTATTTTATTGATTTATTTTGAGTCAAATCAGTATGCAGGGCATGAGATTTGTGCTGTCATTCATAGAAAATAATTTTTTTGTTACTATCATGATTTTTTAAAATAATATTAGGAATCATAAATAGGAAATTCAGGCTTTATACTCAAAGGAAAACTGATGCACATGATTTCATACTAGCATCTGAATCAAAAGACTTAAAGAAAAAAAGAAGCAACTTCTTAATTGCTGTTTTCTTAAAGACTTACATGGCCTTATTAAAAAATCTGGAATCAGTGAAGAAGAATGAAGCAGCTGTTAGGAGTCTGAAGAGAAAGTAAACAGCTACTTAAGAGCTTTATTGTTTTCTTTTTGTTCTTAGAGATTTATTTTATTTTATTCTATGATGTTTTCTGAAAGTACAAGAGGAAAACATTTGCTTATGAGAACAAAAACAAGCATCAAAATGAACAACTGAAATGAAAACATTGTTATTGTTTCATTTCTCTAGGATACATCTTCATGCAGAACACTGAACATCTGTTGAAGAGTAAGGAGATACTGATGAGGTTCAGAGCCAAATTTACAAGTAAGTAGTTCCATGAGCCAACAGAGCTTGATTTTCAACATTCTGGCTGTGCAAGAACTCTTCTTTTAGTAAAGGCACTAAAAAAAGTCCCTCTCCCATATGTATGCCTATTTTCATAACAATCATAGAAAATTTTACAGTGTTTGAGGCCAAAATCTTTGTTAGACTAGTGGATGGATTCAAATGTTACTGATTTGAGAGAAGCTCTTCCTCTCGCAGAATTTGACCATGTATGCCTTGTCACCTGTGCTAAAAATACCTCTGCATCCTAGCATTAGCATGAAAATGAAGTACTCCAAATTGAAATCCAATCAGTGATAAAAGGCATTTTGAGGGGCATCTAGAGATAAAGCATATTCAGAAAAGCCCAGTAAGAAACATAAGTTTATCAGTCTTTCCACAAAGTCTCTTTGTTATGAGATAGGCAGACTAGCTTCTGAGCCCATAGTGCTGAGCCCAGCAACAGTTTCATTGAAATACTCATATTAGTTAAAGGAAGGTTGGTGCTTTGCAAGAATTGCATGATTGCATTCTATGTCACTAACTTTAGAAAAGATTGGATCCTTAGGGCTTACTGATGGGCAGTGGGTGACTTCAACAGTGCTTGTGATTTGCAAACTAGCGGAATGGTTGCTTGGAAGCTAACCGTTCTGTTTAGCGGCATTATTTTTTTATAATGTAATTAAAAATTCTGTTGAAAACACAGTCCACACAGTAATACTAATTATTTTTAACTCATATGCTAACAAATACAGTGATGATACTCTTGAACATGAATGGCAGAGGAAGTAACAACACAAGCAGAAGGTCTTGCAATGCAAAAAGATGACGTGCTGCTTTAACTTCACTGCATATAAATATATATGCAGTAAATCTATCATGTTGTCTATAAAGGGTTACAAAATATTTACAAACTAAGCATTAGGGGCTTTGAACATATTTTATTTTTCTGATTCTGGCATGTTTTTGCTATATATTGGGGTAAGAAAAGTCATACCAAGGAAGAGGGAAGCAATATGATAGAGCCACAGGAAAGTTAATACTTTAAAAGCAGGCTAAGTTTTTTCTGAGTACAGAGCTGATTTTTGCTGCTCTAAGTTATGCTTATTCTATTTAAACAATGGTTAAAAATTTTAGTTTCTGGTGGCTGTCATTAGCTTTGTATTGACAGCCTATGCCTTAAAAAATGAGTCTAGGAAAAGATTGCACTGCAGTCATTCCTAGCTAACAAATATAATCGATACTAAGTGGACTAAAGGCATTTTTTAAACTGATACAAATTTAGAGAAGTTAGGAAAAATAGGATTAGTAATGGAGTGAGAAACTGAGGAGTACTTCTTGTTTACTGCAGAAAAGTGTATTGCCTAAAAAACCTGTTCACAGTTCAGGAATGAAAGAGAGAAAATAAAGATTACTTTACCAACATATTCATCAGGTTGACATTGCCTTAACAGAGCAGGATATTCTTTCTCCAGCAGAGCAGCTGATGTTGGCAGTACTACAGTGAGGCTGGCAACTTACATTAGTTCATTTTGTTTATATTCCTTTTGGGAATATACATGCTGCATCTTGCCTAATTTGCTTTGCATTGATATGGAACTAAGATACAAAGCATAAATATGAATCCAACCAACAACCAGATACAGCATATATTAATGGTCTCAGCCTGGAGGGAGTCTGGACCAGAGATTATGCTGTATGGAAAGCTGATATGGACAAACTGACTAAATAAGAATATCAAGCTACTTATATAGCATTAATCCATTGGCTTGAGAAGATGAGCGCTCCTGGGAGACCACAGTTTGTTCTAATAAGTTTTATTCCAGTTGCTGGGTTTATACAAAGCGGTAAGTTATTAGGAGTAAATATATACATGTGGAAATATAAGCTTCTGCCTCCAGTAATTTAAAGCTTATCCACATCCTCTTTATTCTTGTTCATAGAAAAAGGATAATCCACCTCATGAATTAATGCCAGTGGGGGCTGTTATTCTTCCCATTATTTAAAGGAAAAGCTAAAATGTGAGGTGCATGAGAACGTGTTGAACACTTTCCTAAACAAATCCAAGCTCTTGTAAGTAACTCAGAGATCATGGCAGAAAGGACAGTTTACACAGGATTTTGATGCTTCATTTTAAAAGTATCATTTCATAAATCTCTTCTGTCATTGATTTTCGATTTCTAATGTAGAATCTCCTGTGTTGAAGACCGAAATTAAGTAATCAGGAATACAATTCCAGCCTTTTGAACTATATGAACAGCACCACAAAAGATTAAAAGCAAAATCTTAATACCGTCTGTTTACTGAAGAAATCAACTGCCTCCTCACAGAAAGGCAGTAGTGATTTTCAAATTATAAAAGACTCACAGGATTTAGAATCTTTTGATTATTTTAATTATTATAGGGGAAATAATTTGAAAAATATGTATTTGGAAGCATCATGAGCATTATGTAATTTTTGTAGAAAACATGAATAATTTGAAGTCATTCCTGAAGATGATAGAAATAGTATAAGAGTGAAAATAAAATGAAATTAAGATTATCTGAAAACTAGACCAACTCAAGAGCAATTGATACAATGTTCCAAGTACTTTCCAGTGTGCTCTGGAGAGACCCAAACTTGATGTTTCTTTCAAAGGATGCCCTGGATGTGAGGAAATACATAAAATGGAAAAGGGAAAATGTTTGTTGTGGGAGATTTTTTGGGTTTTTTTGGTTGGTTGGATTGGTTTTTTACTGATACAAAGTAGATAAAAAAACAGAACACATAAATCTTTTTTAACTCAGAATACAGGCTTGACATTTTTCAGTTTGGATTTGGAAGGCCTATCCTCTCTCTGAGATCACTTAAAATTGTGGATTTATGCCACAACTGAATAAATATCTCAGCCTCGGATGACATCTTTTCACTGAAAAAATTGCAGTGGATATTCTTGGATAGAAAATATTCCAATCATCCTAAAATGGTGTTTTTCTCAGCCATTCTTTCCTACAGTAAAGCTGAGCACCACCTAGCAAACTTAAATTCTCCTCAGTGGTAAAGACAAATGCTAGCCTGCTTTTATCCTAGAAGTTTTCTCTAATACAACTACCTTGACAAACTTGCTGTCCACAAGAGATTTTCTATCCATACAAGTCACATAGCAGTCTTAAAAGGAGACCTCTGACAGAAACAAGAATTCCCCCAGCACGACAAGAGGGGCAAAATTGACTTGACAGCTTTGCAATGCAAATATAAGCCACTTTAATCTCATAGAACATCAATAAATTCCAGAGAAATCTTGTTGGGGAAATAAAAAAAAACAAAAACAAAAACAAAACCAACAATTGCCTAAGGTTGGTTTGTGTTTTTTTCAGTTTCAATTCATAGGCTGTTCTGAGTTTGTCTTATTGCTAGGAATCACCAACACATCATTCAGACTTTGCTAAGAACTTGGCCTGAAATTTCTTCTTGTTTCAGTCATTTGTTGCCTATTGTTAAAAATGAATGATTTAACTTCTTTCCAAGCAAAATGCAGAAACTCATGAATTATATGTCTCTTATAATTTATAATAAAGAAATCACATTTTCAGTGATAAGCACCTGTTGTGAATTTGTTGTCAGATAGTATGCATGGCAGTAATGAATCAAATTTTCTAAGATCTGAATGTTGACTAGCAACTGTTTATAGCATGTGTTTCATTCTCTCTGCAACAATTTAGCACCAAGTGTTGGTCTCTGAATGGCTAATAAGAGCACAACTGGATGGCAATCGAGATAGTATTTTGATTAAAGTTGATTTTAAGATTTTAGCAAAATACTATGACTGACGTTACAAAGACTTAGGATTTTATAATCCTGAAAGTCATACCAGTCTTACGTATGCCTGTGATACTTTTATCACCCCATTCTTAATGTATTTTAATGCTGCACAGTTTACTCTTTTCATAATAGCCTAAAAGGGAAAGAAAATTTCATTATGCTCATTTTACAGGTGTATGGAGAATTGAAGTGAAGGAAAATTAAAAGTGAGATAAGTCTCACCTCACTAAGTATCTGTCAAAACTACTTGTAGAAGAGATTATCATTAAAGGTGATATTTCCTATTGTAAAACAGATGGAAGAAGTTGCCTGCTTGCATTATCCTCCAGTGGTTAGATACATCTAGATTAATCTAGGTAACTTGGTTGGTCTGACTGCCTGGTTTTCAGACTACTATAGGTGGGAAAGAAAAATTCCATTAGGTGATTTGTTCAAGGTCACAGAGAACGTTTACTGCACATCAGGGAACCTAAACCACATATCACATTTCTCAGATTAGCACCTTAATTTCCAGACCTGACTTTCTCTTTAAACTTTTGTTAACTATTTTGCATGAGACAATTTACCATCTTTGCTCAAATCTTTGACAGAGAGAAAAAGACTGGTATAAAATGTCACTTCTTGTTCATTATATCCTGCACTGCAACCTGTGATTAACTTCTATTTTAAAACTTCCACAGTTTTGAAACAGAGACAGTAGGAACTCTGCAAATATAATACCGAAGAATTTTCAAAAAGACCCTGTGTTGAAAAAAATGCCTTAGAATTCCTAGGTACATTTTCTGTCAATATGGGAATTGGGTTGCATATAATCTCTTAACACATTCATTGTGAATGTTGGTGGGCTTGCTCGGAAAACCATTACTCAAATATTAGAGAATAAATGTTGTTTTCTTCAGACAGTAATGTACTTAAGAAAAAATCTACACAGACTCCCTCACAAAGCCTTGTTTCCTTACGTCTTCTCTGCCTCTGTGATCTTAAGTACCACACTGTTTGCAATCTTCAGCTTAGCATTTTCTGTCTGCATTGGGAAGCAGATGATGGAGATTAAGTCGGCCAGCCACTGTTTTGATTGTACCTTCAAAACTGTACATCCAAAATATTCAAGAGAAATGTACCTCAGGATTATTTTTGTATTGTATTATTTGTTTTCTTTTCATAGCTTTTGACACTTCTGCACACCTTCAGTTGAACAATGCAGGAATTCAATATCGGGTTACTGGTGACATTTATTTGTTTGTTTGTTTGTTTGTTTGTTTACATCTCAGTCTAGATTTTTATGTTGCTTCCCAATGTATCGACAAGTCATACTGTAATTCATCTGAAATAACAAGCAAAATCTCATGTTTGTGAAACTGATAATATGAGAGGACTTCTTGTCATCTAACATTAAACACCATACTGCAAACAGAAGAACCTAACTCCAGGTATAGTGCTCGGAACAAGAAGGCAATTTCAGGGAAAAGTTCACTGGAAATAATTTGCTTATTTACATTAGGATCGTTAGCTCCAAAGAGCTATTTTTTTTTTCTCCAGACTTTTTAAAAGAGATCTGGATAGACACTCTGATGTTGGTTTTTCCATTACCGATAACTACATTAAAAGAAAATCCAAACAAAAATAGAACAAAAACCTCCTCTTTAATAGTTTGCTTCTAATCAAACAAAATCAACAGTAGTTTTGTTAGCTACCTTGGATCTACTTCTCAGAGACAATAGAATGCCTTCAAATGAACAAAAAGTAGGATTAGATGTTAAAAAAGATCTATATTCTCAGAAATCTGACAACAAATAAAACTTCAGTTGAGAGGTTGTTTGATTGACTAAAAATCTTGATTAGAAGTTCTTTTTTGCCTAAAAATTAATAATGTTGTCCTGGAAAATCATCCAGTGGACATTAATAACAAAATAAACCTGTTGAATTCAAGGATATATAAAGTTTTTTCATTTTCTAATATTTGTTAATATTTTATCTTCTTCCCACAGGTCCTGAAAAGATGTATATCCCAGTAAGTATTTTTATGTAAAGTTAAGCTGCAAGGGGTGCTGTTAGCAACAAGTGGAACTAACAGTCCCTCTGAAAACTGGATGCCTTAATTGTCCGAGTTCAGTGCTTTGAATATTGAACTACATGCTGCAGTGCTTAAAGTTTTGACCCATTCAAACCAAATTCGTAAATGGCAGAGTCAATGTCACAGTGAGTTGTTGGGATAAAAAGAAGGAGAAACCACTAAATTATTATAGAACTCTAGTATATTATGCAGTTTTATTATGGCAAGACGCCTAGGGCTCATAAAAGATAAATGAGATTTGAAGTAGGGGGAAAGAAGAAGAGTGTTGTTAAATTTAATAGAAGTTCTTTTATTTTTTTTCTTTTTTTTTTTCTTTTTTTTTTTTTTTAAATTGGCAAGGGAATGCAAAAGACATCAAAGGAGTTTTCAATTTTCCTATAAATCTATAAGAAACGAATTTCAGCATCAACTTTTTGCTTTTATTGCTAAAGTTCTCTTGGAAGCTGAAAGGGAGTATAATTCAGTGCTTGTCAAATTGCTTTGGAGAAATATAATAAACAAAATATATATAGGAAATGTTTATGAGCTTTTATATGTAAAATATATATACTATATATATTATATATATAAAATATATACAGTTGCTAGATCCTTTTTCTGATTTATTAAAATGGCTTTAAAAAAGTAGCCTATCAGAGCTGTCTGTGAGCATTTCACCATGAGAAGAACTCATTAATTTCTAGACTGGAAGTCCAACAACATGATACAGCAAGTTAGTTATATAACACTGCTATTGCTTTACCTAAAACCATGAGCAGAGGTATGAATCCGTGATCAAAGAACGGCAGAAAAATGCACCGTTACAGTATGCTGTCCTTCATCATGACAGCCATGACAACCACAGGATAAGCACATTGCCCAGATACACATAAATTAATTACAGTTTTGGGCTTTTTTGCTTACAAGAGGAAAGCTCGCCATCTGCCAAAGTTCATCATGATGTATGTGGACGCAATACACTTTATGTTTTCACATGTTCTCTTTTAAATTTTTTCTTGCAAAAGCTTACATAAATCCTTTTATGTTTACATTGTGTTTGAAGGTTTTGCACATATTTCACTGGTGTATGCAAATACAAGGTCATTTATATCCATATTGGTTAATGAAAACACATTTTCCTCTGAACTACTTAGTTAATGTTCGGATTCCACAAAAAATACAGTTATGATAACATGGTCCTTCTAAGGACAGGTTATCTTCTTCATAGCTAGTCTAGAACTAGGTTTGTGATATCACTGCACCTTCTTTGTCACAGTTTGCTTTAGCATTACGTGCTACTTGGGATGAAACACAAGAATTGCTACCCAGTGCAAATGTAACTCATACAGTAAGTGTTTTTTATGGGGGAACACTTGAGTAATTCCTCACATAATATTAGCAGAATGTTTGCAGTATTCTGTTTCAATATTAGCTTAGACCTTCCAATTTGTGTTTTTCAAATTAACTGCAATTACTGAAATTTAGAACAGCAAATAAACTTTTTTAGCATGACTGGTATTTTTGTTTTATAAAAGGCAAGATATGCTTTTCTGATTTGAGCCAAGGTTACTAATACTAATTATATGATAAATTGCATAAAAGGTTATTTTGAATTCTTTAGAAGACAGCCTGCTCAAATATTTTTGTTGCTAACTTTGTCAAACTTTGTATGTCTTAAGCATAATGTAATTCTAGAAGTCCTAGGAAGTAAATGTTTCAATTTCAAAAGGAATAGGTCGCCAACTTATCTTTCAAGTTATTTCTAAGCTATTCTATTCATGTATGGGGGAGAGCTCATGTATAATTCAATTTTCAACAAGTATAGGTTAGATCAGTGTTCAACCCTTAGGGCTTAAATCAATATTTTAAGAATCAACTAATTTAGCAGCATGAGGAAAAAAACCAAATCAAAAATCCAACACATCTGAGTAACTACTGCAGGACTGTGGAACACTTATGACTTAATGGGAATTCTAGAAGATTTAAGGTAGTTTTGTCAACAGTTCAAATGCAGTGTGTACACAGGTAGCATTATAATTGCAAAGGTGATTTATAACAGTGCAGTGGCTATTGCTGCATCACTTCAGGGACTTTGAAAGCGGCACATTTGAAAGGTTAGGGGAAGATTTTGCAATACTCCATGTTTCAAAAAAAATAATTTAAAAGGCAGAGCACCTGCAAAAATACACTTATAAAAGAATGTAACTAAACCTTCCAAATATATCTTGATTACAAGAACATATTTGTTTTACTCACACCATGTTTGATATCATTGTCATTGTAATATAGATTTAAAACAAGGAACTGGAATGCTGCATGCAAAGAAAAGGTGAACACTAAATTGTATTTTACATATATTTTACAAATGGAGTCATATTATTTACTGGTAATCTGTGAATTTATTGAGTAGAAACAGAACAAGCTTTAGAAACTGACAAACAGGAGAATCCTTGCATTTTTTTAATAGGCCATTATCTCATTTCAAGAGGAAGTGTATTCTTTTTATGACAAACATTTTATCAAGACTTCATAGCTTTGTTTTTCTCTCCTTCAATAGAAAATGATAAGATGGTCAGACACAAAGTAACCTAAATAGAACTAGCAAACTCTGTCCACAAAGAAGAATCATTTGACTTAAAACTTCAGGACTGGGCTCTAAAAAAATAAAATAACAAAGTGACAGTGAATAATCCCATTTGAATAAATTATGGATACTAATATTTTCAGATAGGAAGAGTCTGACATGTCTTTTAATGAATGACATAAATAACAGCATGAAATACATGCAAAACTAGAAATATTAGTGCAGCAAGACATACTTAAAAGAATACATTCGCTGTTCCTCAGTGTGTTACAAGCATTTGACACTAGGATGAAACAGAAAGAACTCAGAAACAGCAGTGTCAGGGACTATGATGAGTGATCTGTCTAATGCAGGAGACCTTTGCTGTAACTTGTTATCCTAGGCAACTGGCTGTCCCTCTACAGTAACTTTCTTTACAGCTGAGAAATACCCATAAGAATAAAGGGCACTGATGGATTTTATAAGGACAAACTCTACAAAAAAGGGAATGACTTCTTGAAAGAAAGTCAGATCCTGTTCTGAATCAACAACTCTTACTCTTTCCCTGCTAAGCAGAGTTATTTTTTAAGTCTTCTTGAGAAATAAATTATACACATCTGTAAACCTTTTCACTAGTATTCCACAAATGATCCAAGTCACACCCTGGCCAGTGTCCTTGTCCTTGTCTTTTTCCTTTTGGACCCTGCAGTAAGAAGAAATTTATCTTTAATGAGATAACTAATTAATGAACTTATGAGGGTATGGACTTAAAAGTACCCTGGGTTATGATATTCTCTATTAATATAGTGAAAGCTTTAATAAATAATTATGGTATAATGCAAATCATCTCAAACAAATCAATGTCTATTGGTTATGGAGGGAACCATTGCACATCACTGCTAGCCCACTCTCAATCATCTTTGAAAGGTCACGGCAGTCAGGAGAGGTGCCCATGAACTGGAAGAATGTAAATGTCTCTCCAGTCTTCAGAAGAGGAAGGAGGAGGACCCAGGGAACTAAAAGCCTTTCAATTCCTGTAGAGGTGATGGAATGGCTCAACCTGCAGACCATCTCTAAGCATATGAAAGACAAGAAGGTGATGAGGAAGAGTCAGCATGGATTCATCAAAGGGAAATCCTGATTGATCAACCTGATTCCGCTCTACCATGGAACATCTGGCTAGATAGATGAGGGGAGAGCAGTGGACGCTGTCTCCCATGACACCCTCAAAGGCAGGTTCAGGAAGTGTGGGCCAGATGAGCAGATAGTGAGGTGAATTGAAAACCAGCTGAATGGCAGATCCCAGAGGACTGTGTTTGGTGGCACAGAGTCTAGTTGGAGACCAGTAACTAGTGGAGTCCCCCAAGAGTCAATAATGGGGACAGTAATTTTTTAATTCTAAATATTATAATTTGATATTCCCTTACCAATTATTACAATTTTGATCTTTGCACCTTTTGCTTTGTAGATGTAATGACTCCAACTGAATTGGTTCATTTTGCTAGCAATTGGTTTAGTGAACTCTAATCTATATTAAAATGACTAAGCTTATGTATTCTTGATATCCTTTTAATAAAATACATAAATTTCACAGCACAGGTTTATTTTACTTTTCAACATGCTTCAACAAAGAGTGAGGGCACTGATCACCTCAAGAAATCCCCATCTTAGAAGTTCACAGCTAAGTCATTGCAACTGTTCAGTTAGGTGCACATCTCCTGGAAGATAAAGGTCATCTACTAAATTACTAAATTAATCTTGTGCTATAATAACACCCTGCAGATTACATAGATAGAGTATCCATAGCTAATCTATCTGTTTAATCTTCTAAAGATACCTCTAAAATTAATTACCTACAAAACACAAGTCACTGAAAGACTAATAACATTACTCTGTCAGTGGGAAAAGAGTTTGCTAGCTATTTGGTGCTCTTACTTCACCTTTTCTCCAAGCAAGGAAGCTATTTTACACTCAGTAAAGTGTAATTTCCTGTTTATAACAATTGCCAAGTATACATTCATACATAGAGAAACAATTCATAGGACAGTAATCTACAAGAAGAGTAGAAGCAGTATTATAACCTAATTCAGCAAAAGTCACTCCAGCAGAGTTTTGTAAAACTCGACCAAATATATTTTAAAAGCACAGAATCATAGGATGGTTTGGGTTGGAAGGGACATGAAAGATCATTTTGTTCCAATTCCTGTCATGGGCAAGGATACATTCCACCAGACCAGGTTGCTCAAAGCCCCATTCAACCTTGGATGTCAAGATTTTAGACATTAGTCCCATATGAGCAAGTAGTGTACATGGCACTCTAAAGAAATTAAAATGTCAGCTCTATTCACTGACATGCAAGTAGTTCATATTTACAGAATGAAATGCATGGGAATTTATTCTTAACAACTAATTTGTAGACATGAACATAAATGGTTTCACTTTCTTACTACTTTGAAAGGCTTGTTGCTTTTAGAAGTTTGAGGAGCAAATTGTTATAGATTAAAAACACAATTATATTTTCCTGCAACTTGCTATTAATGAAATTTCTTCTTTAAAAAGCTATCTTGCTTCTCTGACTACAAGAAACAGATCTCTGTGAAGTCACTTTATCAGCTTCTGGCACTTGTTCCTTCTTTTGCCAGTTTTCTAAATTTCACTGGTTTGAAGAGGATTGATTTCTTCAAAGTCTTTGAGAGGCTAAGGGAAATACCTAAGGATTAGCTGATGTAGATTGAGACAAAAATTAAATTAGATGATGCAAAGCCAAATTTTATGAGCTTAGAAACCGTAAGATTTTATTGTCCATATAATTTACACATCTTTCAAGAGATATACAGAAAAAAACTTGTGATATCTGTCAAATAATGCCCAAACTTTCTGAAAAGTCATCCTTGATATGCAGGCATTTGAATCTCACTGTTTAAAATGTAATCAAGCTTTAAAATTCAAAATGGCTAATGCACTTGAGAAAATAGGATTTTGTAAGAAATATTAGGACTATGACCAACATAAAGTCTTGCACTGCTTTTTCAAGAGCACAAATAGAAAAACACAGATATTTTTACAGGTCATGGAGATGAACTGGAGGAGTCAACCAATGCGTTTAAGAAGAGAACATGTTTTGACTCTACATCTCTGAAATGCCATTCTGTTTCAAGAACTTTGATTCTGTCTCCAGTCAGCTAAGAGGTCCTTTGGTGTCAGGAGGCTTAGTTTAGATACCATTACTTCTTACTAGAAGATGTTGTAGTCCATTTTCAAGTCAGAGGTGCCAAGGAGATCATCCTAGATGCAACAGCTGACAGGTAAGGAGATCTCAGGAAAACTGTTCTCAAGACTAACAATCATTCAAAACTCCTTTTAAGGCAAAAAAAAAATATCCTCAGTCCAAACAGCAGCACTAAAGCTTCTAGCAAAAATGCTACTGCTGGTAATCTTCAGTTTGGAATGGGATTTATGCTTTGAAATTTATTTAGGATAAGAAGAAAGGAATCTCTCTACTTTTAACAGTAAAATAAAGTATATTAGATTACTTAAAAATAGATTTTTTAAAATAGTCTCGCCTTGTTCCTAAATCAAAATTTATAAAACCCTGCAATGACTATGCCTATGCAAAGACACTATTTTTCAGAGAGTTTCTAGGGCAGCAAAAAGACATTTGTAACATATTTTCAATTAAAAAAGAAATTAATTTATCTAAGTTATTTAAGAAATATTTTTGCTGTTATTTTAGTCTTTCAAAATGAAATGCTGAAAAAAGGTTTTAAACATTAAATGCTCTGCCAGCCATATTTACAGAATCACAGAATCACTAGGTTGGAAGAGACCTCCAAGATCATCTAGTCCAACCCTTACCCTAGAACCTCAACTAGACTAGACTATGTCACCAAGTGCCACATCCAGCCTTTTTTTAAACACATCCAGGGATGGTGACTCCACCATTCCACAACTTTATTACTCTTTCTGTGAAAAACTTCTTCCTAATATCTAACCTATACCTCCCTTGACACAGCTTGAGACCGTGTCCTCTCATTCTGTCAGTTGCTGCCTGGTGAAAGAGACCAACCCCCACCTGACTACAACTTTCTATTAGGAAGTTGTAGAGAGCGATAAGGTCACGTCTGAGCCTCCTTTTCTCCAGGCTAAACAGTTCCAACTCCCTCAATTGTTCCTCGTAGGGCTTATGCTCCATACCCTCCACCAGCCTCGTTGCTCTCCTCTGGACACGCTCAATCATCTCCACGTCCTTCCTAAACTGAGGGGCCCAGAACTGGACACAGTACTCCAGGTGTGGTCTCACCAGTGCCGAGCACAGAGGCAGAATAACCTCCCTGCTCCTGCTGGCCACACTGTTCCTAATGCAGGCCAGGATGCCATTGGCCTTCTTGGCCACCAGAGCACACTGCTGATTTATACTGGATATTGAGTCTATTCAAACTATGAATGCCAAAATATTATTCCAGATAGCCAAGATATTCAGTCCATAATTTCATTATTTAGGTTATAGGATTTTAATCTCAATTTTAACTTTATTAGGTAATTAAGTGGCATGCCTGCGAAGTCAGAGTATCCTTATTCTGTGGTCTGAAAGCATATGATTTGCCGCAATATTAAGGTCTTTTTTAAACTTGGAAATTAGTTCTTATTTTCCTACTGCACTTTTCAATTAAAATTTGTTCTATTTTTAGAGCTGCTAAGAGTAATCAAAGAGAATTTCAATATACAATATCCCTTGCTTATTCTGCAAAGTCAAGAAGAAAGTATGATTTACTTGACACAATGACAATTCAAGATTTTGCTCCACTAATTTGAGGAACTCACCTTTTTGTCTCATTACTTGTCACAGCTCCTGACAGTTCACCCTGCTACAGGCAGCTCAGGGCTGAAATTTAAGAGCTGTCATCATGAATTGCTCCCTCTGGTCATACAGGAGGTTGTTCTCTCATCATTTCCAGACCTGCATCAAGAGTCAGAGTTCCTGACTGCCATAAGCACTCATTGACAGTACTCAGATCCTAGAGGAAACCAGAGAGCATTTTTCTTCCCTGAAACCTTAAATGGGAAAATGTGAAGTGACACATTTTGGGCACTGTAGTAAAAGTCAGAGCAGAAGATAATGATTAAACTAAATATAAATGTAAAACATCAGAATGCAGGATGTTTATAGAGCACTAGAAGCTTTAAAAGGGTTCAGTTCTGGATAATATTGTCAACTGGGTATATAACCAATGTGTTTTCAATAATGAACAAGTGAGATTTTCTTCCAAAACACTGTTTGCCATAGGCCATAGCTACTTGCCTAAGAAAGATACTATTTTTATGAAACTGTGCCTAATAATTCAAAAAAAGGCAAAGATTTTTTTTTATGAATAGCTTTTTTAAGATTTCCTGAAGGGACCGATGGATACTTGTACGAGGTCTTTTAAAAGTTACATCTCTATTTTATTCTCTGCTGGCACTGTGTACATTCCCTATTCATCTGCAATTTCTCTCAAGTGAGCAGCCATATCAGCATTATTTTTTCTCTTATTTAAAGAATGTTCTGGGAAAATAGACCTGCCTGCACAAATATTTGACATATGTAATACAGTGCATTGAAATTCACCACTTTATTTTTTCCTTCATTTTTTTACCCACAAATCAGTCGTGCACTCTTTAAGTGAATACAGATATGTAAAAGTGTTCGTGCACTTCGGGATGCCTTGATTTCAACTTTTTAAAATTTAAATTCCTTAAATTTCTTAATTTCGGTCTTTGAGAGAGGATGGCTGTATAGCTTACCAATGAAACAAACATCAGAAGTATAGGATGTGTTTGTTTCCTGTTTTGGCTTTTATCTTTTTAGACCTGTCTACAAGAATCATACTAGAAAAACCTGATGCTCACGTATGAGAAAAGATGGTCACTTCACCACAGAATTCACTTTTATTACCTGTTCCTAATAGTTGCGAATGCTTTTTATACAAAGAATGCTGACCTTAGCCAAAAAAATAAAAAAAATTTAGTCACATATCCTTGTTGAATATATAAGTTAGAGTGTCATTGATAGAAATTGTTCTGTAGACTTCAAAATTCTGGAATTTCACCCTTGCTGTTTTACTTATTTCAACAGGATATAGGGAGACTGCTTAACTTTACAATGTCTGCATTCTCTCAGCTTGCTATGCAGAAGTTGCTTGTGATACGAGTCTATGGCCTGCTGTAAAGTGCTTAAATTAATCATTAATAACAATAAATGCCATTTCTTATAATTTTCTTTTTGTGATCAGAGAACATAAGATTATTCAGGAAAAGTACTTATATAATCATAAATATAGAATCACAGAATCTGCTGAGTTGGAAGTGACCCATAAGGATCATTGAGTCCAACTCTTGGCCCTGCACAGAACCATCCCCAAGAGCCACACCATGCGCCTGGGAGTATCACCCAAAAACATCTTGAACTCTATCAGGTTTGGTGCTGTGACCACTACCTTGAGAACCCTGTTACAGTGTGCAACCGCCTTCTGAGTGAAGAACCTTTTTCTAATAGGCAACCTAAACCTCTCTTGACATAACTTCAGGTTATGGGTCCTGTTACTGGTCACCACAGAGAAGACATTAGTGTCTGCCCGTCCTCTTCCCCTCATGAGGAAGTTGAAGACTGCAATGAGATCTTCTCTCAGTCTCCTCTTCTCCAGGTTGAATAGACCGAGTGAACTCAGTCACTTCTCATACAGCTTCTCGTTAAGGCCCTTGACCAACTTCATTGCCCTCCTTTGGACACTCTATTATGGCTTAATGGTTCATTTTGATAGTGCAATCCCCAAAACTGCGCACAATATTCAAGGTGAGCCCTCACCAGTGCAGAGCAGAGTGGGACAATCACCTCCCTCAACTGCCTGGTGATGCTTTGCCTGATATCCCCCAGGGCACACTTGGCCCTCCTGGCTGCCAGGGCACTGCTGACTCACATTCAACCTGCTGTCAACCAGAATACCCAACTCCCTTTCCATGGCACTGCTTTTCAGCATCTCGTTCCCCAGTCTGCATGAACATCCAGGGTTGACTGATCCCAGGTGCAGAATCTGAAATTTTCTCTTGTTGAACTCCATATGGTTGGTGATTGCCTACTCCTCTAATTTGTAAAGGACTTCCTTTCTGGGACTCCAGTTTTGTATCGTCTGCAAAGTTGTTCATATCCTTTCCAGTCAATTATGAAGATGTTGAAGAGCACAGGGCCTAAGATGGAGCCCTGCATAACCCCGCTAGAGACAGGCAGTCAGTCTGATGTTACCCCTCTATTGGTTTTTCTGTGGCCAGGTTTTGGTAGCAGCGGGGGGGAGCTGAGGGGGAGGCTTCTTTGAGAAGCTACTGGAAGTTTTCCCATGTCCAGCAGTGCCAATGCCAGCCAGCTCCAGGCTGGGCCCACCGCTAATCAAGGCCAAGCCAATCAGCAGTTGAACGCCTCTGTGATAACAGATTGAAGAAGGAAGGGAAAAAAAAAGTTGGGGGAGATGAAGATGGCTGCCAGAGAGGAGTAGAGTGAAAGCTTGTGAACAACAAGAGCTTGTGACACCAAGGTCAGTGGAGAAGGAGGGGGAGGAGATACTCCTGGTGCCAGAGCAGAGATTCACCTGCAGCCTGTGGTGAAGACCATGGTGAAGCAGCTGTGCCCCTGCAGCCCAAGGAGGACCACAGGAGTGCAGAGATCCACCTGTAGCCTGTGGAGGACCCCACGCCAGAGCTGGTGGATGCTGGAAGGAGGCTGTGGCCTGTGGGAGGCCCATGTTGGAGCAGGGTTCTGGCAGGGACCTGCAGCCTGTGGGGAAAGGAGCAGGATTTCCTGGTAGGACTTGTGTCCTGTGGGGGACCCATGCTGGAGCAGCCTGTACCTGAAGTACTATACCCTATGGAACATGACCCATGTGGCAGCAGTGTCTGAAGAACTGTTGTCCATGGGTGGACTCTCATCAGAGCAGTTTATGAAGGACTGTCTATTGAGCGAGAAACTCACGCTGGAGCAGTTTGTGAGAGGGACTCCACGGGATACAGGGGAAGGACTTGTCCCTAAGCAGCGTCAGGGAACAGCAACTGGCTGTAACCCCCCTCCCTGTCTCCCTGCACCACTGGGGGAGAGGAGGTTGAACGTGAAGAATATGTCTCTTATTGTTTCTCACTCTTTAGCTCTGATCTTGTTAGTAATAAATTCTACTATTATCCCCATATGGAGTCTGTTTTGCCTCTGACAGTGATTAGCGAGGAATCTTTTATGGTCCTTAACTTGCAAAGCCCTTTGTTGTATTTTCTCTGCTCTGTTGTTTGACAGAGGGGAGTGAGAGAGTGGCTGTAGTGAGCCTCTGGCATCCAGCGCTCTGTTGTTTGACAGAGGGGAGTGAGAGAGTGGCTGTAGTGAGCCTCTGGCATCCAGCTCCAGTTAAATCACTACAACTCCGCTCACTATTACCCTCTGTGCTCCATCCATGAGCCAATTGCTTACCCACCACTTGACATGTTTATCCAGCTGTCTGCTGGACATTTTTTCCAGAAGGATACTGTGAGAGACAGTATCAAAAGTTTTGCTGAAATACAAAAAGATTACATCAAGAGGCTTCCCCTGATCAACTTGTTTGGTTACCTTGTCATAAAAGGAAATCAGGCGTGAGTAGTAGAACCTTCTCACAAACCTATGTTGTCTTTCAGGAGTTTTTCACTAGGTCCCAGAATACCCTTCTCCATAACTTCACCAGGCACTGAAGTGAAACTGACAGACCTGTAGTTTCCAGGGTCCTGCTTTATGCCCTTCTTGAAAATTGGGACATTTGCCAGCTTCCAGTCAGATGGAACATGTCTGGATTCCCAAGATCGCTCAAAAATAATCAAGAGAGATCATGTGATGACACAAGTCAGCTCTTTGAGGATTCTGGAATGAATTCCATCAGGCCTCATAGATTTGCAGGGATTCAGCTTGAGAAGCAGATTCCATACAATTTCAGGGTCAACTGAGAGTTGATCATTCTCACAGTCATGGTCCTCCAGCTCAGAGCTTGGTCTGTCAGAACTGAGCCTCCCTTGGTCCATCATCTCTGTTGAAGACAGAGGCAAAGAAAGCATTAAACACTTCTGCCTTTAATCTGTCCCTGTTTGTGAGGTGACCGTCCTTATCCTGTAACATGCCAATGATATTTCTATACTGCCTATTGCCATTAATGTATTTGAAAAACCTCTTTTTATTGTCCTCTACATTTCTGATCAGCTTCAAGTATAGCTGAACTTTGGCTGCACAAATTTTCTCCCTACATCAGCAACATCTCTGTATTCTTCCCATGCCACTTGACCTTGCTTCCACTGGGCATACACCTTCCCTTTTTGCTTTATTTCCAAGAGAAGATTCCTGTTCTGCCAAGAGAGCCTTCTGCCTCACCTGTTTGATTTCTGACATTTGGGAATTGCCTGCTCCTGTGCTCTTAGGAGATGAGTACTGTGTCCAGTTCTGGGGCCCTCAGTTTAAGAAAGATGTTAAGTTGCCCAAATGTGTCCACAGAAGGGCAATGAGGATGATAAAGGAGCACAAGCCCTATGGGGAGCAACTGAGGGAGCTGGGGTTGTTCAGCCTGGAGAAGAGAAGGCCCAGGGGAGACCTTATTGCCATCTACATCTACCTGAGGGGAGGTCGTAGTCAGATGGGTGTTGGTCTCTTCTCTCAGGCTACCAATGACAGAACAAGAAGACACGGTCTTAAGCTGCATCAGGGGAGGTTTAGACTGGATATTAAGAAAAACTTTTTCACAGAAAGAGTGATTTCCCACTGGAATGGGCTGCCTAGGTAAGTGGTGGAGTCACCATCCCTGGATGTGTTTAAGAAAAGATTGGGTGATGTACTTAGTACCATGATCTAGATGATGAGATGGTGTTGGGCAATATGCTGGTAATAGTTAGGTAATAGGTTGGACTCAGTGATCTCTGTGGTCTCTTTCAACCTTGTTAATTCTGTGATTCTGTGATGATGTTTCAAAAGCACAAATGGACCCCAGCAACTGCAGAAACATTTTCTGTGGGAACCTTAGTTACTAATTTGCTGAGCTGCCTAAAGACTGCTTTCCTCATGTCCAGGGCTGAGGTTTTACTGGCATTTTTCCTCTTGTCAATAGAGATTTTAAGCTTGATTGCTTTGTGACCATTGTGGCCAAGACAGCCACCAACCTCCACTTTGATTTTGTGATCCGCTTTGTTAACAATCAGCGGATCAAGGAGGGCACCTTTCCAAGTCAGCTCCCTCAGGACCTGTTCCATAAAGTTGTTATTCAGGGTTTTTAGGAATTGTCTGACCTGGGTTGAGTCAGCCTTGTGATGCTCCCAGATAATTTCTGGTAAGTTGAAGTTCCTCTAAGTTCCTCTAAGAATAACTCACTGGCATCATAGCCCTGGCTGGAAGGTCTATAGCAGACTTCTACGATGACATCCACATTATTTGTTTGCCCTTTGATTCTTACCCAGAGGCTCTCAACTGTGACGTCTGTGAGCTCCATACATTCTAACCCTTCCACTACGTACAATGCCAGCCTTCTTCCTCTTCTGCCCTACCTATCCCTCCTGAAGAGCCTGTAACTATCCAACAGGGCACTCCAGTCACAAGTCTCATCTCACCAGGTTGCACTTATGCCAGTGATGTCACATCTCTGGGACTGGGCCAAAGCTCTGAGCTCCCCTTGCTTGTTCATCATGCTGTGTGCACTGGCGTAGAAACATTTCAAGTGGTGGTACATTTTAGCTAATGCGTGGTAAACCAGACTGAGTGCTTGTTTCTTCAAGTTTTGGCACACCATTCCATTGCTTATCAATGGCAAACCTGGTTATGCCCCATTCTCCCTTCCAAGTTAGTTTATAGCTCTGTCAACAAGCCCCACTGGCTCCTGAGCTAGAATTCTTTCTCCCCTCTGAGACAGGTACACCCCATCAGGCATCAATAGACCAAGTATTGAGTAGATCATCCTATGGTCAACAAACACAATTTTTTCTGATTACACCAACTTTGGATCCACTTGTTGACCTGATGGATCTTTCTGTTCTTATCAATATTATTCTTTGTTTCTGAAAGGATCAAGGAAATTACCTGTTCTCATCAATTGTCCCAGGTCTCTGAAAACCCTTCTGGCTACCTTTGCCATTTTGTCACTGCCAGTGTGAACAACAATAGTGGATAGTAACGAGAGGAGAGTTTTCCAGCAATGGCCCTTACCCAAGCCCCTGGGAGACAACACACTTCCCTGTGAGTAGGGTCCAGTCTACATATCAGCCCTCCATTCCCCTTAGAAGGGAGTCTCCCAGTACAATTACCCTTCTCTCCATCTTAGAGGACGAGGTCTTAATGTGGGTTAGAGGTGGTGGTGTTTTATAAGGCTCTAGTACTCCAGAAGTGCCTTTGCCCCTTTCATCAATTGTCTGACTTTCTGCTTCCAGAGCCTCATACCTTTTGTGATGGGTACCAGTCCTACCCGTCAAATTTTGAGAAGGGAAAGGAACTTTCCTCCTGCTGCCTGCAGTGTCTAGCTTCTAGCATCTTTAACAGACCCTTGACTAACGTTCCTCTGAAAAATTACTCTGTAGAGTCCCCCTGCTTCTCCACTACAACAGAGGTTCAAAAATCCCGAGAGTCTTGAGATTGCAGCATCTCTGAAAATAATTGATTTCTCTCTTTCTCTTTTGCTTGAATGCTACACAGCTTGCTCACTTATTCCTGTAGCTCCTTCACCTGTTGACATGGGTCTTTAACCACGGTACACCTGCAAAATAACTGTTTGTCAGCCCTGGCCTCATGAAGAGGCATCAGGCACTTCTGACAGCCTGTGACCTGGAGAGCTGTGTCTGCTATCAGCAGGTCTGGAGGTCTCTGGCTGGTATAGTGACTCCTGCAGCTATAGTGCATCAAGCTTTACAGCGTGACACCATAACTGAGGAATCTTAAACAAATAAGCTAATAAGACAGGCTGAAAAGATCTCTTTGCTCTTATTTAGCAGCTACTGAGTCTGTTTGCTACCTCTGTTGGCTGCTCCTGCATGGCCAGAGAAAAGCTCTTCCTGCTCATCCCGCCTGTGCAAACTGACATGCCATGCCCCCACTGCTACACCCTCAGTGATGTGCCATGTCCCTGTTTGCCCACTCCGGGTCGCTCATGCTTCCCTGAGCCCCTTAAATCCACCCCGACTGCCCTTCACACTCTTCCTTGCTCATAGTTGCCTTCTGACTGCTCATGAGGCTATGCTTAACTGTTCCTGGTCACAAGAACAGCCCAAACTCTCCCCAGAACCCTCTTACAGTTGTCTATTGTGCTGCCTTGGTGATAGACATAACAAAGTATAAAATACTTTTCTCTACAAGGGGCTCCAATTATCCTCTGCTGGACAGGAAGAAGACTGACATCCTCATCATCATTCTATGATATGATATTCAGATGATGATGTGTCTTCTACACTTTAAAAATCCCAAAATCTCACACTTTGATACTCTCTCTCTTCCATATATCTTTTAAAAATTACAACTCTTGCCTACTGCCTAGAATTTCCACTAGTTAGCTTCCATTTGATGTTCTACTGCAGCTGGAACATCAATTTCTACTAGAATCTCTCTGCATCATGAGCCACCACAGTAGAGAGCATCTTCAGGTATTTCTAAGCACATTGGCACCTTTGTTAAAAAGCCTCTTTCTTTCTGTGGCAGTCTTCAGACATTTGCTTTTGTTGTCAGTGAAAACTATTCTCATATATATGAAAAGCATTGCACGTTTTGCTATTATGTGTAGATGGAAATTCAATCTACAGAATAACCTGTGAACAAGTGAAGAATGCCTAGATCAAATGTTAAAACCCCAGAAAACAAAATAATCTTATTTAGTGAAAGATATTATTATAAGATGGTTTGGTGCTGTGCCTAACATGCCACTAGCGACTTCTTTTGTTAGTACTAATTTCTTTTCCTCTATACCAGTTACAAAAAAGTAAATTACTGTTTATTTTTTATCCAATCTTACTAACAGATGGGAAGAAAAAACCTGATAAAAATTCATGAAAGAAGGAACACATGCCAGTAAATTTTTTAAAGAGTAATTTATGGACAAATCTCTGTAATGAAACCCTGTATTATAAAGTAGAATGCTTAATATTCTGGATATTTACATTTAAGATATGGAATTCTCAGAATGCAAATCAAAATATTTTAATTAATCACATGTTGCAGCAAGAAGGAAGTGCCAAATCCAACATCAATATTTTCAGAAGGCAAAATGCTCAGAATACACTGCAAAAAATTTTTAAAACTCTTGAAATTCTCAGTCTGGGCTCCGAATTAACATTTTGTTTTCTTTGTCAGTGATTCAGAATATCCACAGCTACTCTTCAGTGACTAGGAAAATGTCATGCCAACTGGGATCAAGCTTTATTTTAAAGTTGAAAGCATGAAATAAGCACAAAGAAGATAATTGTACACCTGTTTTCAAAAGAAAAAGGCATCTTCAATCTACTTTGCTTTTGAAAATTTGGCTTTGTAATGTATTCCAGAAACCAAATAGCTCATAACGTTACTTGAAATATTCTACTCTCTATGACTAAGGCTGCTGCACACTTGCATAAGCCTGATGCTTCATGATTAATGTATGGAGCCCTGAACAAATCCATCCACAGATCCTTCTTGCCATCTCTACTGCAAATAACTAGTGTGCATGAGCTGCAGTTTATCATACCTGTAGATCATATATAAAACTATATAAACTTCATTATGAAGGTGTGCTTAGCTATAAGCTTTCTTTTTATCTAGAGATGTTAGTAACACTAAAATGTTTGCTCCTATAAAGCCACTGGCTTTTATGCTTCCTGTGATTTATGACAGATTTGTTCGTGGTTTATTTCCCACGGTAAAATTAATTATGATTAATTATGAATTCTATAGTTTTAGTCTCAAAATTGAACTGGATTACATTTAAAACAAAAACCTTGTTAAATCAATAAGTCAATTGCTTTTGCACCATTACTTCTGGGGTAATGTAAACCTACAGAGAACAAGAACTTGCTGTTCAAAAAAGAGCAACATGTTAACAATTCAATAACACACTCACTCACAGTCAAATTAAATAGGAAAGTTGAAATTGTTAACAAATGCCTGATGAAAAAAAGCCAGAGGATGCCACAGTAAGTGTTATGGGAAAACCTAAATATAGTCTTTGAGAGTCTTTGACTATACCTAAGTATAGTCTTAGTGCAGACATCTGGAGAGACTACAAGTTGACAATACATGGTTTTTTTACTGCAATTCATTGCACTAACATAATGACTAATCTTAAGAGATCTTTCACGTAAGCCTAATTTAAAAAAAAAAATTCACAATTATTATTTAAAGACTTTTTCCTGGTGCCACAAAGAGCACACATTGCTTATGATTTATTTCCAATATTAACATTACCATTATCTTGGCCTAGCAGAGAAGGCTATCAAATGCAATACTATTGGCAGCATCTCAAAGCTGGGCATAGACTCAATTATATTTTGTGTAACTGGGAAAAGACAGAAACAAAATCATTTGTAGTGCCAAGGAGGGAAATTTCCGTGAGCTACAACCATTTTCTTTTTTTTTGTGTGTGTGTGTTTTTTTTAAAATTTTTGACTTTGTATAGCATCTGGCGTATAAATACTACCATCTCACTGGTGTCAGTGATTCAAATTAGTGGGATTGAAAATAGTTTTGAATATTACTTGCCTGTAGTTTGTTATCAAGAATAAAACTGTGGCCATTTTAAATATTCTACTTAAAGAGAAATAATTCTAAAATACACTAAATAATATGTTTACATTATTCTGAATTTAATACAAATCTGTAGCATTGTATATATGTCTAGAAAAATAAGCTTATGCTTTGAACCCAATGCAGAGCACCACGAACAAGGGACCTGCGCCTTAATCACATGGGTGCTGGTCAAAACAATCTATTTTTGGAGGTGTAAAACAAGCAGAAGCCAAGATGTATAACTCGAAGAAACTATTCTCCAGCCTAAGCAATAAAGCTGACACAAAACAATTCTATTTATGATTCTTAAGCAACATAAAGGATCAACTGTGTTCTGTGACTCCAGTATGTCGGTATGACTATCATCTCTTCTAACAGCGTAAACTGTTTATGCATAGGCTTCTTCAGGGAAAAAATGCTGCCTCCAACTGGAAAGCCAACATATTTACACTACATTTTTTGACAGATCCTCTCTCAATACTTTAATTTTACTCCACCAAAGAAATTACAGTCAACCTGCATGCACTCTGTTTCTGAAAAATCCACTCTTCATCCTATCAAACTCCCTGATATCTATATATCCATATGTAATAAAAAAAGTTAAACATGATAGAAACATTTTGCCAAAAGCTAGTAGATTTGTATCTTCAAATCAAGTAAGGGAATTTTCCTTTCTGACAATTTTTTCTTTTCCCTTTGACATTGGTATCTTTCTATGCGTTGAGTGAACTCATTGAAATAATTAAAGTAAAGGAGTCTGTAGAAACTAAGTTTTCCCTTTAAGTATATGATACTATTTCTCTAGGGCTTAAAAATGTTCAGAGTAGGTCTGTAGTAGCTCCTATGAGATCATTCCTGCACTCTTGTCTCTCTCTTTATATCGGTTTTATGAGGTTAAATCCACTTCACCAATGGCACACAGAATTTCTGCATTACATCCTCTGAAGAATTCCTTTCGTAGTAAACATCTGAAGATTCTATAGGGAACATATGGCAAGTTTATTTTTTTAATATTCTTATAAAATAAGACATAAAATCACCTAACAAGGGTTACATTATAATACATTTTTGGATTACAATAAAAGAGATTTTGATTTGAGGACATTGGCACCATTAAAACATTAATTCAATTGAATGTATTTATTTTCTTAATTTAAGAATATACCTTTTTTAACAGCAATAGAAGAGACAGTCCACATTCTTCTGGTCTGAATTTTCTAATCAAATATACCACAACAAAACACTTCATTAATGGCAAAACAAGTAGGGTTGCGACTTCATGCAAATGAAAGAAAATGTGAATTTACCTACTTACTATGTTTTAGATATTATGCATTATATTTTAGATATCATGTAGCTTCTTAAATTCTCTGCTTCAATTATCTACATTAAATTAAATTTAAAATTATACCATTTTAAGGGTTATTTGAGAGATCTCATATTTTTAACAAATTTCTAAGAAAGTAAAGTTCAATCCCAACAGCATGCTCAATAGCTATACTTTTTTCTGTAAGATCTTTGAAAGTAAAATATAGCAAATCATTTTACCCCAGTTTTTGAACCCACATAGAGGACGCACAGTCATAAACAGATGGCATATTCAAAGGATTTATTATTCTATATGTATTAAGTATCAAATTGAATGTTATATAATTTTAAAATATTTTTATAAATTTCAAACTATATAAATACATTCAGTACTTATTTGAGGCTTTAATATGGAAAACATAAACATTTGATAAATATTCCATATTGTATTTGTATAGAAAGGCACGATTTTTTCACCATATAACCAAAGTTGTTTCAGCAGCAAAAAGTCTTATTATTTTCATATTATTTCATACAAAAAACATCAAACAAAATAAAGTATAAAAAATCCAAGCAACAACAAAACAAAGCCAATCAACCAAACCATAAAGCCTCTCCCAAAACACTGAATTGTGAGTTTATGCACTTATTCTCTTTATTTCACTAATACTCTAGCCAGAAATGCTTGGAATTGCTGGTATCTTTCCAGAATTGTGTACACTTTTAACCTGATGTGTAAGGAAAAGGAGCAAAGAAACTGAATTCCTTTTTATTAGATATATTTTCTAACAAGATTTTAAAATTATTCTCTTGGTAAAAAAAAAATAAAAATTGCCACTGCACCCTAGATATCAGGATAACAGAAGACTCAAATATTTTGACTTTCAAAACTTAGGTACTTTGTAGTATATTATATCACAAATCTTTGCTGCTGGCTTACCTCTGGTTCTCAGTCATTTGCTGCCTCAAATGGAATTTTTCTGTTACTGCTTGGCCAGCTGTGTAGCCAAAGTCTACAAATCTCTTGTGTGTACTAGTTCCAACAGCTCAGTATGGCATTGGGAGTATACGATATGGGCAAATAAAATCTTCTGTGGACAAAGGAGGGGAGGATTGTTCAAAGGTCTGAATCTTGGGAATTAGTCAGGCTCATAGAGTCACTGAGTTTCAGCCAAATGCTCACAGTTCAACACTGAGATGCATAAGCAAGAGCTTTCTTAAGCTCATCCTTTCTCTAGGGTCGGACTCGATGATCTTGGAGGTCTCGTCCAACCCAGTAATTCTGTGATTCTGTGATTCTGTAAATAAGTCAGGGGCCATTTGAATGCATTCAGTATTGCTTAGTTAAAAATCTGTCACTGAGTCATTTTAATTCCATCTAACATGTTCCTCAAAAAAAAAAAATAAAAAAATCCCCAGTTAATGAAATGCCCCATTTTTTTTCTAAGTAATTTAACTCAGGCATTGACATGTAATTAGAGAGTTTTCTTAATGTTTGCCATACATCTCCCACATGAGCTAATTGGTAAGTATGCAACTGTTTTTCGTAGTGGTTAAAGGAAACAAATCAAAGAAAAAGCTGATTTTATCTACAAAAAAATAGATGATCCGTGCAGAACTATTTTTTTACTAGCTGTGGACCACTATGCTTTAAAATTACACTTGGACAATGCTGTAGAGTAATGATTAATCAAGTTCTATATTTTTGTAACCCAGATGTCCTCATTCATATTAAATTCAAGTAGATGTTTTCTTCATATATCCTTCTTTTCTTCTTGGATAATATGATATACTGAGTCAGTATGGGCATAGTCAACTGGGTATGGTCATGAGTCTTTAGAGATGTCAAATCACCACTGTAATCCACCTATTTTAATGGCAAAATGTTGCCATGATTGAGAGGTTTTAGGTTTTGATTTTATTTTTTTTTTAATTTTTGACTGTCTCTAATAGATAATCCTAAGGAAAATGAAAGGATTTTGTTTAATCCACACATAATTCAACTCTGTTCTCTATGATTCTATTAAATGCAATATCATTGCATTCCAAAACATATGCACATTTTTAGTTTCTGAGATAGAAACACCAAGCTCTTCCAAGAAAAAAATAATTTAAAAATTGGTGATCTGAATTGTCTTATGCACACATCTGATACTCCAGAACAAATTTTTTTCCTTAAAAGCAGAAATATTCTGGTGATTTTTTGGCCTTCTGTCTTCTTTTCAGAACCATGTGAAAGCCATTGAGAAACAAAATTCTCTCCTAGAATATGAAGGAAACAAATATCAGTAAAAAAATCATATAATGCAAGAAAGGGTTTTTTAGATGATTGCTATATTTTATGAAATTAAAACTCCTATGAACTCTTGATGATCCTTCTCTTTCTTTCAACTCAGTGAAGAACCACTCCATCCTCCACCATGAAACTTCACAAAACTGACTGGGGGGCAGGAGAAAAGACTATACAAACTACTTTATGTGAAGGTGCACTGGCTGTCTACAATTCTTTGCTATAGTATTTTTCGAGAAGAAAGCAACGCTTTGCTACAATTCCTCTGATTTTCCAGATGTTTCCAAAAGGCATAGATACATGCTATATCTATGTATCACTATAAAACTAAACAATATATAGCTCGGTTTTCTATAATAACTATAACATAATAACTATATAATAACTATTTTTCTGTTATTTCTATATTAAATATTCAACATCAATATATTTAGAACAGAGCAAGTCATAACGTTTATTTAGTGATGGATGAATTTATTCCTACATGACTTGCTCATTGATAGGTTCAGAGAAAGCTGTCTGGGATATATTCCTGAGGCAGATGAATGTACCTGTTGTTACAGTCGGGATTTCACAAGAAGAGATAAGCCCAAAGACAGCTTAAACCAGACACAGCGAGTTCTGAAAGTGGTAGAGGTAGTTCTAATACCTGAAAAATCTTTCAATGAGACTTCAAAATGAGAAGAAATGTGATCACAGGCTTGATTTGTTAAGGCAGACTGCTATGCATGTAACAAATTACATTGCTTTACAAACTGCTTTCATGCAACATAGAGTCACTTATAGCAAGGTGCCTAATTATTAATTATTGAACAATACAATATCACAACACTTAAAGTCAGACTCATGGAAAGGAGTGCAGCCTTCTCACCCAATAATAGCAGAGAAGAGTTCCATGTATGGCCATATCTCATGGTATCCAGAACAACAAGGGCTGTGAGACAACCTAGTGCTGAGATTTTTGGGGACAAAACTCTCAAGGAAAATGTCCAGTTATGAAGAAAGAAAATGCTTCACCATTCTTTCCAGTAGGTTCAGTCTTTTAAAAGGACAACACAGGAATGAAAACAATAAATAAAACCATGTTCTTAGTTCTATCATTTTATACCAGTGAATTCAGATTAATCTATGATGGAGACAGCTGAAGAGTATTAAGGAGCAAAATTACTAAAAAAAGCATTTGATTTGAACATGACCATCCTCTGTCTTATATAATTAAAATATTAGAGGCCTAAGAAGTCTCTGCTTGTTTCCATTGACATGTGGCTGACAGCTTTCAGTGATAAAACATAGAGACAATTCCTCTTTTTTTTTTTTTTTTTTTTTTNNNCTTTTTTTTTTTTTTTTTTTTTTTTTTTTTTTTTTTTTTTTTTTTTTTTGAAACGGCAAAGTTTGAGGACTTTTTACCATGGTAGCAAACCTTTTTAAAACCTCTGGGTCTTTGGCACATCTTACCTTTTCAAGTTTTCTTGGCACTAGAATGATTCCTTCTTTGCCGCACTCTACTTAAGAACTTTTTCATGGGAAAGAAATGCAAAAATCTGTCAACAAGTTTAAAACAGAAGAGGTTTGTGAGTGAAGATAAAACTGTTAAGGAAACTTTCTTGTCTGACCATTCAGGAGCCACTCTGGCAGTCACACTTATACCACCTAAGCTGGGACTGAAAGCCCTTCACAGCTACAGCTCTGACACTCACACAGTCAGATCGGGTTTCCTTACCTGCCCAACTCCAGGTTTCCATAGCATAGTCTCAGACACCTGATCCTTAAAATAATTTAATCTTGGTGCAATAACTAGATGAAAAAATAACAGCTCGAGCTCGTGGCTCCAAGGAGAGTCCCTGAACAAAGAACAACCTGTGCTTTTATACTCTCACAATCTAAACATGGGAAAGCCTGGAGGTGATCGGCTCCTGCTCTGCCTCTGAGTGTCCACTCACCTGCCTGGCACCATAGGTCCCCGGCCCCTTTGTTGTGCAAAGGATTGGCAGTTCAAAGCCTCTTGCCTCAGCCGCTCACCACCCAGAGCTCAGCCTGGAGCTTGCACTGTAACTTGCAAGCCAAGTTATTTACATTGATGTACTCATCAACAAAAAAAGATAAAAATGTAGAAACCTACTAGATCAAAAAATAGTGTTTCAGCAACACAGTAAGAATTAAGGATTAGTCTTAGCTAATTACTGTGAAGACAGATGGGCTTTTATAAGTAAGGATATATGGTACAATGAATGTTGCCTTGTAGCGCTCTGATGTGCACGTGCATGTTTACAACATGAGGCATGACCTTAAATTAGAGATCTCTGTGCAGATCCAGTGCTATGATCCTGTTGGGATCACAAAGACATGATGCCATGGATCCCTTGATGGAACTGTTTGATGGAGATATAGAGGCCTTTTAGGAAAGGCAGGCTGAGGGATAAAAGGAGGTGGAGCAGCTCTTTATATGAGAGACAGAATATATGCAGCTCTTCCTGGGTATGGTGAGGAGCCAGCTAAGAGCTGAGAATAAACATTGGAGAGTACTGGGTGTCTTATACAGGCTGCCTGACAATAAGGATCAAGTGAATATATATAATCTATACATAGCAGATAGGAGCATTCTCACATTTGCAGGCCCTTGTCCTCATGGGGGAATTCCACAGACCTGTTATTTTTTAAAGAGACAACAATGCAGGGCATAAGCAAATCAGAAGGCTCCTGGAGTGCATCAATGATGACTTTCTCATCCAGGTGATACAAGAGAGAACAAGGAGAGGTGGTCTATCGAGCCTCGGACTCAGTAGCAGTGAAGGGCACATTTGGAATGTGAAGGTCAAAGTTATCCTTGGTTTCAATAAGCATGAGACAGTGAAATTCAGCATCATGAGTGGAGAGCAGAGAACTTTGCACTTTGCCTCAGGAGTCAATACTGAGTCAAATTCTGTTTAGTATTTTCAAGTATTTAACAATGTGAACAATGGGGCAGCATATACCTGCGGCAAGTTTGCCGATGACACAAAATTAGGAGGAGTGGCTGAGACCTCAGAGAATTGTACTGCCATCCAGAAGGACTTTCAAAGGGTAGAGAAATGGGCTGAGAGGACTCTTGTCCAATGACAAGAAAGTGCAAAGTCCTGCACAAAAGGAGGAGAAACCCCATGTACAAATATATGCTGGGGCCACAAGGCTGGAATGTAGCTTTGCAAAAAAAGATCTGGCCTTTCTGGTGGACAATTAGAACACAAGCCAGCAATGTGCCCCGTGGCAATAAAGGCCAATGGTATACTGGGCTGCAGTAGGAGGAGGGTTGCTGAGAGATCAGAGTAGGTGATCCTCTCTTCTCAGCAGTGGAGCTACTGGAGATAGTCCAGTGAAGGCCCATGAAGGGCTGGGACTGTTTAGCTTGGAGAAGGGCCAGAGGGTTCTTATCAATGTCTATAAATACTTGAAGGGAGGGTATTTAGAGAAGGTAGAGAAAACAGCTAGGCTCTTCTTAGTGGGGCTCAGTTATAGAACAAGAAGCATGGGGCAGAAACTGCAACACAGCAAGTTCTGTCTGAACATCAGGAAACACTGAGTGAGCATAGGTACAGGTTGCTTAGGGGTTTGTGGACCTTCTATCCTTATTGATAGTCAAACGCTGTTGTCCTGACCTCTGCTTGGTTAGAGAGATAGATAAGATGACAACCAGAGCATCCAGGGGTTCCTTCCAACCTCAAACATTCTGGGTGTTCTGTGAACATAAGGAATATGGCATCTTTTTTTTTTTTTTTTTTTTTTTTTTTTTTAAGGATAAACCTGACATAAGAATGAGCAATTTAATTGAAGTGAAAGGATTATATCAGGTTTCCCTGATTCTGAATCAAGGAATTGAAATATGTACATTCTGCTTTTGAAGTCTAAAATTTCTTTAAGTCAAATAGAAGCACTATACATGGGAAAAAAAACTTTTATCAAATGAGAGCAACAAGCAATACTTTCAAGCCTTTGAAATCCTATAATATTCTTGTTATACTTCCAGGGGTCATCTGAAACTGATAGCTGGCTTTTCAAAAGACAAAAGGCAGCAAAATGCTCCACATGAAAATTAAATGCCCCTAAAACTTTAGTAGAATGTATATTTTAATATTATGAGTAAATGAGGTGATTGTGCAACCTGAGAATGCTAGGATTACTCAAGTATTTTATAAACTGCACCATTCTCTTTGGCATGATCATCACGAGACCATATGTATCAGAAAGTGGAAGAATTTATTCTGCATACTGGTTTGTCACCATGGAACATATAATAGGAATGACCATGTTGATCTAAAAAATGCTCTTAATCCTCTTTCCGGACTCCCAAATAGTCAATAGTAGATATTTAGTAGAGGAAGTTTTTCAAGGACAAGTTTGTTTCTGTAGAATTACCAGGACTTCATGTAAAACAGCTTCTACTAGAACATCTAATCACTTTTGAATCCTTATGAGATGTTGTCATTCTTAATAGTCTGTGCTGATGATTTCTACAGTCTGATAATTTTGTCCAATGACCTTAACTCTTCATCAGCAAGAAATACTGAGTAATTGTAGGCAGCTCCAATTTGGCTAAAGACCAAAGAGACATTCTATCACAGAGTGATGCAGGGTTGAACTAAATGCCTGACCTTTACTTATTTTGCTGAGAAACATAAAAATCTCTGAGGCCATTCAGTCTATAAGTTAGAAAGCAAAGAATCCTCACGTCCTGCAGTTCAGCTTTATTGATCTTGATTTTAATTACTTGAGATGGAAAGCTAAGGCAAGAGATAGCTAAGCCTATCTGTATTTGTATGTTTCAATTTCGCAATATATCTAAGTTCTTATGAGCATGGAGGAAAAAACAAGTTTCAAAACTAAAGAACTTTTGACTTTATTTATTGAGCTCCTGTCTTAAAACACTTAAACAACAAACGAGATAACTGAATACTTGGGATCAGTCTCCTACCAAAGATTCCTTGTGCCTTTTTAGAAAGAGGGCTTTAAAGTCTTCCAAAATCTGTTTTCCACTGAGGCTACTTCTGTAAAATCTTGCTACACCTGTGAAAGTTGAGAAGTAAAGCCTTTTCTTTGTAGCATCAATTTAGATACAGCCTGGAGACCACTAAAAAGAAATAGCTATATATATAAATGTATATATTCTTGTAACCATCTCTCTCTATTGTAAAAGAATGAGCTAAAACATAACTACTGTTTGCATACAGACAATGATATTACAAGATATATTGTAAAGATCAAAAAGTGATCTGGAAACAGAACTCTAGGGCAGATGGTACAATGTACAGGAGTTTTAAATTATTCTGTATGGAAAATCTGTAGTGAGTACTTCAAACTGCCAAAGAAGGAAAAACGGGAAAACAGGAAAGTTTTTTAAAATTCCAATGTAGGAAGAAGTTTGATGCTTTGTCATGTCATCCTAATTCAGGATGAAAATAATTGTTGAAATAATAAATTTCCTTTGGAAAAAAAACAAAACAGCAAACAAAAAAAAACAACCTTTGCCCCCTGGTACCTGTATTATACTTACTTTATTTATGGGTCATGAAAAAAATTCATAAACCAAATGTTCTTAATTATGAATAATTCCCCAAAGCCTCTGTTTCTAGGAAGGCAGTTCTTGCAGAATTGAGTAACTAATTATGCAGTAGGACAGAAAACTTCCAGTCTTGCATGACTTGAGATACAGTGAAAATAAGAAAGGGAATAGATGAAGGATAATTGTCCAGTTGATTTACTTCGAGCTGACCAGGAATTTAAAGGCATAGTGAGGATTATACATTGGCTTCCCCTCTGACATATATTTGGCCCTTATCTGTGAGTGCTCTCTCTAAGGACAAGATCAAGTTGTTCTGGTGTAGCAGCTCCAAGTGCACCACTTCTGAGCATCCTCCCTTATCAATGGGCAAAGTCTCAAATCCAGTCTGATTGTAAGAACCCTGGGACTCAGGTAAGCTTGCACAGTCAGCAGATTCAGGCATCTCTTGACTGTGTTTGAAGATGTCAGGACCATCTTAGTAATAGGGGTGCCCAGATAGGATCACTTAACAAGTATATAACAAAGAGTTAATGGAATCTGGCTTTTAAAAATCTTAAATTAACATTTTACCATGTGATTCTTTACTTACTTTGCATTGTATAGAATTTTTAAGTGTTATTTAAGAAATATTTTGGCAATAGCTTGAGAGAACCATAAACAGAACAATGTGAAATAATATATGTGTTTAATCAAAAAGAAAGCAAAAGACCATGAATCACACAGATATAGAAAACAATAACTAGAGTAAAAAGAAGGAATGCTAAAATAAAGAGCTTGATTACATTGTGTAAACTCTTGTCAAGACATGTCCCTGAGAAAGCAGATTACTTAAATTACTCCTAAAGAGCAAAATCTGAAAAATTACCAGAAGCATGTTTAAGAGTTGAAAAGTTTTGTTTAGCAGGAAAAATATAGTTACGAAGCCCACAACATACTTGTGCAAGTTCATGCTGCCAAAAAAAAAAGTAAACAACCTTGTTAGAACTTTCTAATGCTTCAATCAGGCTCAGCAAGTATCTCTCTGAATAGAGGGAGATATCTCAAAATGGTAAATGCATAAAGTAAGCATAACTTTCTAATGTGCTTCCCAGAGCAAGCAGAAGGAGACAGAAAGGATAATGAGTTTTTTAAAGTTTTGCTAGTTTTGAATCAGGTTTTCTTTTTAGTACCAGTCCTTAGAAAACATTCAGTCACAATCAGCTGTGAGGATGCAACTGGGTTTGATAATTGGATATTTCCATATATTTTAAATGCCATCCCAAGGTCTGCTTTGAAATCTTCATTCAGGTAGCTGTCACGTACAGTCCAGGTCCCATTCTTGTGCACCATATGTCTCTTTATTGTGCCTGTTACCTTAATTTGCAAGGTACCTCAGAAGCATTCATGTGGTCATTTGGCAGCTGGATCAGGAAGTCTATTGTAAACAGCTATTTTTCAATGTTTATATCAACTGCAAAGCAGAAATAAATAGTGATTACAAAATGTAAATAATACTTCTTTTATTGCCCAGTGAAGGCAAAGTTGGGACAATAGCAAAACAGCTGTTTGGCATACTTTCTGGGATTTAGAATCTCTAACAGAGACCTAAGCACTTGTGTGTCCATTTGTGAAAATCAGCTTGTCTGTTAATGCCATAGCCCTACAGCTGCCAGCATTTCTATTCTCTTTATGCTGGCAGAAGTGTCAACTTGCCTATATATGCTAGATAATCAAAGGCTGTGAGCATATTTAGGGGAATGTCCAGGGAAAAAGCATTTTCATTTATTTACAGTTACCACTGAGAAGCAATAAGGAGTGAAATATAACCACTGCCACAAACATGAGAAGGATGGCACCTTGGGAATGGTATGAGGCTGCCAGCTAAAAACGAGTTTCCAGTCTGATGTCACTTACATTATGAGCTGCTTTTCTAGGAAAACCCATAAAAAAAAAAAAAA
>VXBA01005652.1:205036-240036 GCA_013399895.1 Serilophus lunatus
AAAAAAAAAAAAAAAAAGCATTCTTGCATGAAATACAGCCTTTCCAGGCATTATATTCAACAAAACACAATTATACTAACAGATGCAGAAACAACTGTATGCAGACGTACCACTAAAAAGACTAGTAATAAAGCAAATGCCTTTAAATTCTGGTTTATTGTACTGAAATCTTCCAACTAGAATCATTGTCTCATAATAAATTCAGTGCATCACACATGTAACATTAAACCGTATGTGCCTTAATTTTATACTGAGTCAGATTCTGTCACATGTACTCATCTTAATCTTACTTATTCTATCCAAAGGCTAGTAAAGGACTACTCAACCTGAAAAAGGAAGCAGAATTTGTCCCATGGAGAAGATCAGAAAATTAGAAAGAACTCATCTGCCACCTGCCCCTAGCAGTAATTCCAGAAGCAGATGGAATATGAGATTAAAACCAGGACCTGTTTTTACTGGCACATAAACAGATAATTTAGAAGAAAAGCTGGGTAAGAACAGGCACAGAAAAATAATTGTTGCAATACTTGTTTTAAATTTATCAAAGATACTGGATAGTTCCTTTTTTCCTTCCCTGGTCCTGTTCCCTGTTTTATCCTCAATATGACTATAGTTCATTCTGTAAGTGTAGCTGCACTACAGTAGTTTTACACCCAGAAATCAGAGTGAGCCAACAAAAGATATTAGAGATTTTAAATTAGTCTTCTTTCTGAGAAGAGACTAGATTTGTAATTCTTCATTAAATCCTTCAATAGATGCATTGGACATAATCAGAAGTGAAACAACTCCCTGTGTGAGACTCTGCATGTTTTGAGCTGAACAGACATTTTGCCTATCAGTTAATCTGTAGAAAGGAAAAGTCTGAGGATTGACTGCCTAGCCCTTAACAATGTCGGGCAAACAGGTTTCAATAAAATTCACAGGTACCAAATTACCATGGAAACAGCCATACTGGATGGAGTCTGTTGCACTTAGCTAGTTAGTTAGTTAGTTGCCGTTGAATTACGATGATATGAAGTTGCTCTAGCTTCAAGATACTTTTTGTAATGGCAGTAACTGCCTCCCAGTATAATGACTCACTTCAAAGTCTCTATCAGTCAGAAAAAAATGCTCAGCAAATGTTTCCAAGTTGACAGATATTCTGCTAGGGAACTCTTATTTGCTGTCAATATGAGGCAGGAAGAATGTAGACATGCTGGCCTTTGTTTGCTCTTTCAGCTGCCTGCTAAGACCATGACATTTTACTACTGATGTTATACATATGTTGAACACTTGTTTAAACTGTCTTCCCACCACTTATAAACACAACCCGCCAGATTACATTATGCAAATTAGTTGCAAGGGAAATAAAATAGAATTTCATATTTTCCTACCTAGCAATACTTCCCACAGCTTTGTATTTATGGTACTTTAAAAATATGTAATCCTTGGAGGAAAGTGAGCAATTCGTATAGTTATTACATATAATTCTTTCATAACACTAGAAAATCTGTCAAACTGTCATTGCAAGCTGCCACCTGAGAAGCTGCCCTTCAGAGTCTTAATTTGCCTTTCCTTCCCCCTCACACCCTACAAAGATTATTTACAAGACTCTGGTACCCATATCTGAAATCAGCTCTTGTCAGATTATTCAAGATTTGTAAACTGCATGAGAGGCATAAATTACAAGACATGCTGATAAGGTCCTATGTGTATCGTCAATTAACATAGCCAGTTTCTACTTATCATTTGAGGGCAGTACATGCTTCATTCATCTCTTCTCTTTGATTGGGCAATCAAGGATTTGCCTGCAAGCTAAGCTTGTTTCCCAGGTAAGTCAGTTGCTGATTCTACTCTCTTTCCACAGTGTATTAAACTCATCATTGTGTCACTAGCAAGAATAGGAAATAAAGTGTATTAGGGATTTTTTCTTTATTATTCAGTATTCTGAATATAAACCAAAAATATATTTGAACTGCAGTAACTGCATCAGCACTGCAAAATATATGTAATAAAAAATACATTGCATTAACTGGCTTTTCTTTCTCTTTGCCTATATCAGGAGAAGGTGATATCAAGCCTTTGTTCACATTTTATTTTTAAAAAAATAAAGCTCACCTTTTGTTCGCTAAAATGTGAAGGTTTGATTCCTGAAGCTCAAAGTGATATTTAACTATCTTACAAGTCCACAGGATTTTTGTGTCTAAAAGTATGTGAAACCGAACTAATGACATCATTATAGTTGCAATCCATCACACTGGAAACCAAGTCTAAGAAATTGCAATATGCTGAAGGGCTCAACAATGTAAATGTTACACTTCCAAATCTGCAGAGATTTGGACTGACTTGTTGGAAGCTGTCATGAATTACAGAACTTTCTAAATCCAGAAGGCTGTCACAATATTTGAGTTTTTCAAACTTTTCTGTCTTAAAAACTACAGAAACACAGATATAATACATGCCAACAGATAAACCTTAATCTGACTGCTGTTTTCTTAGCCCTGAATTTATCGAAAGAATTTACATGATCCAGAATATAAATGACAGAGGTGGTCTCCCATAGCTGAAGGCAAAAATACTGGATATAGCTTCAGTATTAAGGAAATAAATCATAAAATGTGATTAAGATAAAAATTTGGAAATCCCTAGCATGGCTGCATGTATTGAAAAACATTTCAAGGTGAAGTTAAAAAGTTAACTCACGTGAAAGCTTTTTATCTTTTTGTCAGTAGGAAGAACATGTTCTACATCTTACCTGCTGCTCATCATTTCTCAGAAAGACGAGGTATCTGGTCATTAGTCACTTGCAGCTCAGTAAGGTAAATCCACCCAGTTTATACTTTTTCCAATATAATAAATTCCATAGCAAAGTACATTTTATTCCTCGACACTATTTTTAGGAATCAAATTTCTAATTCTTTATTTACATTAAAAATGCAAATCTGCTTCTGCACAATTAAGTTCACTTCATAAATAAATTAATAAACAAAGAACTCAACATTTGGTAACAGTTGGATGCTTGGGTCTTGGCAAAAAGTTTCTGGAGTTGTAATTTCAATCTTTAGGAAGCTAGTTAATCTGTGACTGAGTCATTGAACTCCAGGGATGTGGTTTACAAGGCTGTCAGTCTCATAACTTCGCAGTCCCAGCTAACAGTTTGAAAAGTAGTCCAAATCACTTCAGAGGGTCTTTTAAAAAATAAGATACTCTTGCTTGGAAGACAGGATTTTAGGAACTCCTTCAGAACTTCAAATATTGATCTCTAGAGGATAATCTGAGTGAAAAATACAGGCAAAGGGAAGAAGGCAGTAATTCCCAAGCAATTAGATAGTTAGAAAAACATTCTCTGAAGAATGATAACATGGTAGGCTCTAAAGTACAGAGATTTTCCCATGTAACAGTTGCTTCAAGACTGTGGCAAAAGCAAAAATGGCAACGCTTCTATTTTAAACAAAAATTGGCAGATTCCCTACTTTTTTATATTTCTCTGAAGTTGATATTATCACAGCTGAAATGATGTAACAGCATGTTTCAAAATATAAACCAACTTCATGTTGTATGCTTTCCACAGCACTGGACTATATATTTCTTTTATCATATGTACATGGAGTACTTATTAAAGGTGAACAAATAAATTACTCATGGATGAATGTTATTTTATTTTAAAATTTGTGTCTGGTATGCAAATTTTCAATTAATTTCTCTGCTATTCAATTTTGTATAATTTTTCATTTAAATGAGTTCTGAAATGGAGAAGAAATTAAATGTTCTATCCACGTTCATGATAAATGAATTAATTCTGATTATTGTTACTCAAATTAACACAAAATTAATTAATACCCATTAAGAAGAAACGGAAATGCTTTACCCTGACTTTCTAAGTTTTAATATACTGCTAGGTTTCATGGCGTTGGGTATGAACCCAGAGTTAAGCCCCTAGAAGCAAGTATTTGAGAAGGCATATACTTCTGTAACTAGACTGGGAATTTTGCTTCTATCTCTCTGTGAAAGTTATACTTCCTATGCATGCTCTTTTGAGTTCTTAACTTTTTAAAATTTATGTGTTTTCTAGTAGCTTTTAGCCTCACTCTTGAGTCAGAGGGCAGAAATGTCTGCATAAACTTACATACAATCTGGTATGAATAAAGTAATACAGTGGACAAGAGGACAGAGAGAGGTGTGAATAACATACTCTTCTTCTATAAGTAAAAGACAGAAACTGTTCAGTATAATTCATAAATTGTCTCTACATGTTTTCTTTTCCTTGATCAATTCAAATTAATGATGTTTCTTAAATTCTTAGTCAAGGTATCTTTGCCTATTATGGGATAATAAAAGATAAGTTTCTAAGAATTTAAATGTCTGGGGAGTTGGTTTCATAATAAATTGTACATTATTTATCACCAGTCATGGCTCACCAGTGAGGTTCCAGAAGACTGGAAGCTGGCCAATGTGACGCCTATTTACAAGAAAGGTACGAAGGAGGATCCTGGTAACTACAGGCCAGTCAGCCTGACTTCAGTACCGGGTAAGGTAATGGAAAGGTTCATATTGAGTGTCATCACACAGCACTTACAGGATGGCCAGGGTATCAGACCCAGCCAGCATGGGTTTACTAGGGGTAGGTCGTGTTTGACCAACCTGATCTCCTTTTATGACCGGGTGACCCGCCTGGTGGATGTGGGTAAGGCTGTGGATGTTGTCTATTTGGACTTCAGCAAGGCCTTTGATACTGTCTCCCACAACATACTCCTGAAAAAGCTGGCAGCCTGTGGCTTGGATAGGAGGACTCTTTGCTGGGTGAGGAACTGGCTGGACGGTCGGGCCCAGAGAGTGATGGTGAACGGTGCTGCATCCAGCTGGCGGTCAGTCACTAGTGGTGTTCCTCAGGGGTCTGTGCTAGGACCAGTGTTATTCAATATTTTTATTGATGACATGGATGTGGGTATTGAGTCTTTCATCAGTAAATTTGCGGATGACACTAAGCTGGGAGCTTGTGTCGATCTATTGGAAGGAAGGAGGGCTCTCCAGAGGGACCTGGATCGGTTGGAGAGCTGGGCAGTATCCAATAAGATGAAATTCAATAAGTCTAAGTGCCGAGTCCTGCATTTTGGCCGCAAAAACCCCCTGCAACGTTATAAGCTGGGGGCAGAGTGGCTGGACAGTGCCCAGGTAGAAAGGGACCTGGGGGTGCTGATAGATAGCCAGCTTAACATGAGTCAGCAGTGTGCCCTGGTGGCCAAGAAGGCCAATGGCATCCTGGCCTGCATTAGGAACGGTGTGGCCAGCAGGAGCAGGGAGGTTATTCTGCCTCTGTACTCGGCACTGGTGAGACCGCACCTGGAGTACTGTGTCCAGTTCTGGGCCCCTCAGTTTAGGAAGGACGTGGAGATGATTGAGCGTGTCCAGAGGAGAGCAACGAGGTTGGTGGAGGGTATGGAGCATAAGCCCTACGAGGAACAATTGAGGGAGTTGGAACTGTTTAGCCTGGAGAAAAGGAGGCTCAGACGTGACCTTATCGCTCTCTACAACTTCCTGAAAGGAGGTTGTAGTCAGGTGGGGGTTGGTCTCTTTCACCGGGCAGCAACTGACAGAACGAGAGGACACGGTCTCAAGCTGTGTCAAGGGAGGTATAGGTTAGATATTAGGAAGAAGTTTTTCACAGAAAGAGTAATAAAGTTTTGGAATGGACTGCCCGGGGAAGTGGTGGAGTCACCATCCCTGGATGTGTTTAAAAAAAGGCTGGACGTGGCACTTGGTGACATAGTCTAGTCTAGTTGAGGTTCTAGGGTAAGGGTTGGACTAGATGACCTTGGAGGTCTCTTCCAACCTAGTGATTCTGTGATTTCCCTCTAATTTTTCATCACTGCCATCCTTCTATTCTCTGACATCTGGTACTAGATAACATTGTATTGAAAGAATAGAATCACAGAATAAGACAGCCTGGCAGGGACCTTAAGCAGGTCCTGTCAAAGTTGAAACAGTCCTGAGGTCAGACTAAGTTCCTTAACATTTTATTCTGTGAGATCTGGGCTGGACTGGACACTTCACAACTGCTATGGGCAATCTACTACACTGCTTGACAGTCTTGATGAAGAAAAATGTTTCCTTTATATCCACTTGTCCCTCTACCATAAACAAATGAGAAAAGACTGACTTGGGCTTCATGATAACCTCTTCATAGGTACTGCCAGGCTCCTGCTATGTGTCACCTTCCCTTTTCTGGGCTGAACAAATCTAATTCTTCTTCCTATACTTTGACTGATTTATCCTTACTCAGTTACTATTGTTGGCCTTTAAGCTTACTGGCTTAAGAAAAACTGGATAAACATCTCCAAGCATGGATTCCATTCTGGAGAAAAAAGTCAGTGTGTGGCTGGGTCTGAATCTGTGTAGTGGTTTGCCTACTCCTCTTCTGCTGATATTCTCATTGAAATTGAGTTACCTCTAAACATCAAAGTACAGACATTTACAAATGAGCAGTAGGGAATTCAGTGCTGATGCTTTACCATATTTTTGAACACAAAAAGATAGTTCCTTCCTTCAGAAGCACTTGAAAAATAAAATAGCCATTGGTAGATACATGTGGGCAGCAGCTGCACTGAATCTTGCAACAGATGCACGAGAGGGAAAGGCCGTGTCAGGTGGAGGTTTTACTGGATGCTTTGATGGGGTGTTTGGTTATCTGCCTTCTATAGCTAATCTTTCTATCTCTTCTTATGCAGTTCAAGTGTCCTGGAAGGAAATGTGCAAATCTGTCCTACCAGAAAATGCTTTGACTCCAGATTTAGATTTTTATTCTGACTGTTCTCAATCTTCTGTTCATGAAGCAAAACTTTATTACAAATTGCCTAATAGAATTACAGGATTAAACTATAATGTAAACTTACAGAGCAAAGTAAAATTGTCACTTCAGAATGTGAAAGGCAAACAACTGAAAAAAAAAGCTGTACTATGATAATAAGAAAATTGAGAAAGATTATCCATCATTTTCAGTAAACTGCTGCTAATTTGGAAAGCGAGATGTAGAGGAGAGCATTATTATAAGCAAACCTGAAATTTCCATGATCTGATCTTTGATAATTTCTCTGCATGTGACTAATCACAATAGTGACATCACACTAGATTTTCCTTAGCAGACCTAGTTTAAATAAGGACCCCTGCTCTGCTAGGCCTTGCTTACCAAAAAATGAGGTGCTGCTTTGAAAGTCAGTTCTTGTATCTCCTTAAACATTTTGGGATATAAGAATATTCCAACAACCAGATGATGTTTTCAACATGTGATCTGCTTTGTGTAACACCGCCATCGTGAGAAATAATGGAATACAAATTTATCTGCAGCTTTGCTGAAAGTTTTATAGCACAGTGAGTGGTAATCACATTAGCTGCCTTTATCACTTGGACTGTACATTACATTAACATAATACAATTTTATAGCTTTAAGAAATATTAAACTGAAATGAAGGCAAGCAGTGCTTCACTAATGGATTTACAACATCTCTTATCCCTGCTCAGCTACAACATCTATAATCAGAGAGAATATTACTTGCATTTCTTAAGAGAGAGCTGTTCATTTCAAACATTGTGTTATTCTGCTAAAGGGTTGTCATCTAACTTGTTGTTGAAAGATGCAGAAACTGCTTTTGTCCTTAATCTTGATTGTAATTGTTATAATTTTTATTCTCATATATATCCATCAGAGAAATACAAGCATATATACATTCTTATGTAAGAGATTTAGAGACAGAAAAATCTACTCACTACAAGCATACCAATAAAATTTATTTAAGAGAAATAAAAAAATTGCCTGGGATCTTTTAAAAGTCTCTGATTCTCCTCTAGGTATCTGAAGTACTTTTAGTTTGTCTGGAGGGGAACATCAATAAGTTAAATACATAGCAAAAGGAATCTAATTAATCTTCTCACCCAAATCATCTGCCTGAATTGAGGGAAAAGAATACAAGAAAAAAAAAGCAATCGTTCCTGTTCTAAAGAGAGTTTGAATTACTAATAGCAAAAGTGTATCTTCCTTGTTACCATACTGACAGATGCATGAAACTTGAAAATTAGAAACAAAGGCTTTACTGAAATAATCCTCATATACTTAATGCCCTTGCTCCTCATTTGGTAAAGATCACCACAGCTCACTAGCTCTGGTGAAATTAGAGAAGAAATCTGTTACGAGTCTCTTTTCTCCTTTTAGCACCCTCAGCATTTTGCATTGTTCCTTTGAAATGCAGGAAGCAGTTGCAGTCCTGTTTATTCAGGCCAAACACTTCCATATTGACTTAAGACTTGGGGCCAGGGTCTGACACTAAAGGAGTTGCCAACACTGAATCTTCATACCAAATATCTTTAGGAGTCTCAGTATGTTGCTTGTGAGATGTATGAGTAGGAATAGTCTCAAAGTCCTTGTGTAATTCAGGTGAAGTTTTATGGTTTTTTTCTCCATTAGCAAGTGTTGTTTTCCTGTACCTAGCTTCCAGTAAAAAAAAAAAAANTTCTTAAGCATTTCATATGTTATTTATTCCTTTGTAATTCACTGTTCCATGGTCCTTTTTTATAAATTATTTTCACTTATGGTGGATTTGCATTTTCCCAAGTTAAAAAAGATATACAATGGAATTATGGTAAGGAAAAAAGAAGAAGAAATTTTCTGTTTTATTAACGTGTTCATGACCTGTTTAGGCTGTTTGTGACAATTTAACTTGTTCTGGAGAATTGACAAATGGGAATAAAGCACACAAGGGTACATTTATTGAGAGGCTAATAATCCTGCCAACCTTGCAGTTGTCCCAAAGGCTCCATTTGGATTTCCAAAAAGTTAGAGTCATACAAAAAGTCAGAGGTGATTTTGCAACCCCACCAGAATGAATAAGTTTGCTTTCTTGTTCAGAGTTTAATATTTGCTCTCTTTTAAAAGATGCATTGGAACTTTTCTACGTCTTCATGACAGGATTAATGGCTTCCTTTCTTTTATGTTTTTTTCATGGTATTAAAAGGTGTCAAATAGTTTAGGGTCTGTCTTGTGTTGAACCTTTTCCTAGCGAAGTAAAAATTATTCAATATCTACCAAGCATGCACCTGTATTTAGTGTTTTATCCCTTTTATTTTTGGTTGGGATTTTTCATTCAGCTGCTAGAATATTCTTCCAGCATTAGAGTTTATTTATTTTAGTGACAGAAAAATGACTGTTTTGAAACCACTCATAAGAGTGGTGCATGGTAATATAAAATGATCCTCATCTTCCCTCTAGATGGACCTGTGAAGCACATATACTTACTTGAATTTCAAGTCGTTATATGTATACACACCTATATATGATGCATTTCCTGTATGCATTCGATGCTATTGTGTGCTTCTTTTCTTTTTGTGCATAAAGAAAACACATGATCTTGAGGCTAAAATCTAACTTAAAAATCAGCATCAATTATGTAATGGACTACCTTCTTCCTTTTGGTCTCTAGAAGGGAGACCTGTGCTGTGGCACTGAAAAGTTTGAGAGTTAATATATTTGCTATTTAAAAAACAATTTGAACACCAATTTGGACATTAAAAGAAGTCTTCATGTAACAGATTTCATTTATCTGCCTAACACATTAAGCTTTGATTTAGGCAATCGAGATTTTCTTTATATTTAATTGTGTACACTGTTTTTCATTCAGTCAATGAGTTGTCAGCTTTTCATGTATTTTTAAAGCCTCACGAATAGATGATCTGAAGTGCTGTTAATTATCAATTAAATTTTCTCAGAGTAGATTGTAAAAAGTTCAGATGAAACCAATTAGAAAGAATGCAGCTTCCGTCTGCACCTCCAGGCTCAATTATTTGAAAGTATATGATAGCATTGGAAAATAATCAAACTTTTCCTATCAATTATAAATGTGCTTCTTAAGTGAGATGCTAAAAAGTCAGAAATGCATAATTCAAAAGTGAAATTAATATAAATACATTATTCTGTGTTTGGCTTTTTACTCTCTGCATGGTCAAACACTATTTTTACAAAAGCAATGACCTTGTATATTTGTAGACCTTTTTTATCTGAGATATTTTGGATTTAGAAATTCTTCTACTATTGGATGCTTACTATAAATGCAGCACTTCTGTTAGCCAGTAGTATAAATTTGGATGTTCATTTTGTTAGTTGGATAATCAAGTGTCCTAGTTTCATAAGAACATGCAAAATTTCCACTGTCCCATCATGTCTTCTAATTTACCTCACTTGACGAATAACTTTCCACAACATCATAAATGCATTTTACGTTTTAGAGAATCGTGCTGACATGAGTTTATTATCTCAGCACATTATGCCACTGAAATAAGACAATGGAAGTTATTCCAAGACAATTTAACAAAGACTTTGTAAATGTTCTGGCCTAAAACAGAAAACAAACAAACAAACAAAAGATCTTCTTGAGAAAAGCTTTCAAAGCAATAAAGGATGTGCAATGATCAGGATTTCTGCTTCTGCTAGGAGACATGAGAAAGAAGTCTATTGAAGACTACATTAGATCACTATTTTGTCTGAAGGCCAAAGAAATGGACAACTTTGGAGAGGACTGAATCCTCTCAGCCACTGAGTTTGGAAAAAAACGAGCATTACTTTCACTGGTCTTGACTGAAATAGCAATCATCTTATAGCTGGGTTTTGTACCTCCTGGCTGCAATGAAAGGCCACTCAAGTACCACTCTGACAGGTGAAAGCATTTTAGTGTTCAGACTTAGTGTATCCATGAGCAGTTTGCAATCTTTTATTCTTTAGTTTAATATTCTTTATCTCTTTCCCTTTTCTGTTTGACTCACTTTTGTATTTACAAACAATATTCTTCTCTAAGACTTTCTATTCCTTTGGTTATCCCAGAAGCACTCACCTTTACTCATGCAGATTGATTTTCTTCTTCCTTTCCATATGAATGGTCAGAGCAGCATTCCAAAGAAGTATAGTATATTCCAAAGAAGTGATGTGCAGAGTGATACTAATATTTCAGGTTTTCTTTGGGAAGCACATCTCCCTAAATATTCTAGATGCACACTTACCTTTCTCTCATCTGGTTTCTATTTGGGACATCTGATACACTTATAAGGATAACTTCTTTTTCATTCACTTCTGGCTGATGATCTTCCAGCTTAAGATAAATTCTTGGTTTGAATCTTACTGTGCACCATTGAAGATACTGTATTTACATGTAATCCTGTTTTCCATTTCTCACTAATTTCTTACATGTTTCAGGAAGCAGATTAGGGCAAGGATTTATCAGTCTCCGTTGGTGTTCTGATGACATCTTTTTCTTTCTAGACCTGCATCAGATTTATCTTCTAGTGAAAATCATAAGTCTATATCATTTCTCATATTCTGTTCTCAAGGGGCTGCTTCCCATTTTCTTCGTCCCTGCCTTTTTTTATTCTTTTTTTTTTTTTTTTTTCCTCCAGTTTAGATTCTTTTGCATTAAACATCACAGTTTTATTGACAGAGAAACTTTACAATTGTTGACTTTTTGGATCAGTTTTCAGCTTGATGTTTGTACTTGTCTGTGCACAACAGACTTCTGCTTATGATAATACACATGACAAAGAACCACTTAACAAAAATGTGGTCCAACCATGTGCAAAACCACCTCTGCATAAAAACAGAGTATTGAGTCTAAACTATCCCCAGTACATTTGTGTCATTCTGTATAAATGGTTTTATGCAAATTGTTTCAGCACAACAAGGAGACATCTTTGCAGATATGTCAACTTTGAGATACTGGATATTTTAATGCTTATTTTCTATGTTCATAATATCAAGGAAAATAGTCTTTATTGGACTGGTGGTTATCTCAGCTTTGAATTCCAGTTTATGACAAGAAAAATATTTGAGTTTTCATTGTATTTTAAAACCTTTAAAGAGTTGTGGTGATTCAGATAGGTATTTCTGTTCGTATGGTTATTTGCATTACACTTTATTATGGCACTAAAATATGCTTGTTCCACTTTGAAAATGTTTTTGGTTTTTTTTTTACAGGGCAGTGTTGGGATATATATCTTTGAGTCAGATTTTGATGCACTTTAAACTATGAAAACATATCTGAGAGCTTTCTGAGATGTAATTTCTAAGATAAACAAAAGAATAAACCCTTGCAAACTCAGTTTTGTTATTCCCAAAAAATGAGCATCAGACTAAAATCATTACGAACAGCTACATCCTTTCTTTCATCTTAGGTAAACTTAAAAAACAAACAAACAAACAAACAAAAAAAGCATGAGTGATTTAGTGTGAGAATTATGACTCTTGCTTTCATAAGTCTGGGTAAAATGTCTGGTTCTTCATCCTGTCTGGAGACCAATATCTCACACCCCTGCCCCTCTCTAGCTTCCTATTATCCACCCACGAAACAGCTACATATTATGTAAAAGGTTATGTTTTAAAAAGCAGTTGATTCTCTTGGAGGAGGTCTGGTTTTTGTGGTCAACTTCAGACATCCTTAGGTTTTAAGAAAGCCAGTATTTTCATTCCAGCTGTTTCTGATAATCTGTCTAATGTGCCATCTCAAAAAGTGCATTCAAAAGAATTTTTCCTGCTTAATCTAGTTATTAATTTAATTTTTTGATGTACCTTCACTTTACTGTCTGCTCTCTAAAGCATGTATTTTCCAGAATCATGTTACTCAACTTTCATCTCTACTCTTTACATTTGTAATCAAAACCAGAAAGCTGTTCCACAAATTAGGTTTAAAAACTCCATCTCATTTTGCTTAGGTTTGATTTATAAGGCTTAAATACTAAATGTTTGAGGTAATTTGGGAAAAAAAATATTAAGTACAGCTAATGTTAAACATTGTATCTCAGTGCACTATTTCAATGTTTTCCTTGTTTTGTTTATAATTTTATCTAGGATTTGGAAGAGAAGGATAATCCAAACATCCGTGTTTTTACCTATAAATTATATAACTGTGATTTTCTAAAATGAAATTAAAAAAAAGTCTTAAGAAGTGATCAGTACACTGTAGAACAAATAATACTATGAAAGCACAAACACCCAAAACTGAGTTCACACTTTTTTTTTTCAAAAGGAACTCGCTTTCATTCTTCCATTCTTCCTTAAGCTATGCAAGTTCATGTGTCTGCTGAGCAAACTGTATCTATAGTCATAATTTTTTATCCACAGATATCCATCATCATAGCAATTCTATTTTTGCGCTGCCTTGAGTAATTCCACTCCCGATTTCCTCTGACTGAGATACGTTTCCCATCTACTGAGGCCATACATTTTTCACTGTGGCAACTCAGTCTTATTAAATGTGTAACAATATTTAGAAAGGACATCCAATATCAGTGTAGAGTACCATTTAACAATCAAGTAAAAAATAAAATTAAATCATACTGCTGTAGAACTGTAGATCAAAATCATGACTTCTACTAACAGAAAAGTAAATTCTAATACATGTGGACTAGAGTCTTTTAACTTCTTTATATGTACTTTGCTTTTCAGCAGCTAGCTCAAACCCATATAAATATTTAACCACTTAAATATACACTTTACTGAAGGTTAGTACTGAACCTGTTTAAATTCTGAAAACACATATTTAATTCCTTCTAAGACAAAAACTTTGGCAAATTCTGAAGATGCCTGTGTCTTGTTTATTTTAATTTTTGGGTTCTGCAGACATCTAGACTTTTAATTTTGACCCAGAGTTGTTCAGGTATCCTTATTTTTGCATCTAGTCTTACACCCCATAAGCCTGCTTTCTCACTAATGTATAGCTCCTAGCATATGTGTTGTATCTTCCCTTATCTCACTTATGGAGCTCAATTGAAAACTGCATTGTGAACACACGTCTATTTCTGCCTAAAAAGAAAGTAGGGAGTGAGATTAAATTTATTCCTTATTTCATAAAGTAACTCAACAGTTAATGGACTCAGACAAGTTGTAAAAGCTCTAGGTTCTGCTTTTTGTTGTTGTTGTTGTTTTGGGTTTGTTTTGTTTTGTTTTTACGTGATTATGTTATTCATCAAACTATAGCAAAAGCTACTAGTGAAAGGTATTTTAAATTTCTTTTGAAGTTTCTCTACTTTGCACAGTATAATCAAATGCTGGTTGGGTTAAAGGGGGAAAAAAACCAGTAAGTAAAGCATACATTAGGGAGAGAAGTAAGAACTGAAGTTTAGTGTCATTGAATACCTTACATAACAACTTTAAATACTAAATACATCAGGGCGGTTCCTATCCTAGAATGCCTTGTCATGGTACTTAGTGATATTTGCTTAGGAAGTGGGACAAGATTTAAATCTCAGTAGGTACTGAAACAGATGTTGCAATCCTTATGTAAGTGCAGAAGAAATAAGAGTATCAGAAAGTAGGTGATATATTTCTTGAGAGCTCTATGGGACAAGGTCATGACAAGTGAATAGCTTCTAGTTAGTTCAAATTGTGACACGTGTCCATTCAGGGCCTAAAGTGAAGCAACTGAACACCATGAGATTGAAAATAGGTTTTTCTGTTTGGGCTCTCTTTCTGGCTAGCCTCAACATATCCTGTTGATGATGGAAATTAGAGCAAGCAGACAACTGACCACGACATGAAAGAGGTTCTGAAGCCGATTGGATTAGAGCCCTGAGACAAATACACATCCCGAAACAAGGGGTCTTCAGAGATAGAAAGTCTGCACCTGGGCCCAAGGCACCTGGGGGATGAAGGGACTCTGATAAGAAGATTGTTAACACAAGAAAACGGATACCTGTTAACCTAAGATTGTAAGGCTGTGGAAAAATACCGGCTTCTGTCCCCTCTGAGTTTTGTATCCTATATAAACCCTTGTCTCCTTCCAATAAAGATTTCTCTTCCTGCAACCCATGAAGGAGAGTCCATGTCATCTGCCCACCGTAAATGGTGCCCAGTGTGAGGAATTTTTAGGAACGTGGGCTAGCCCTTGCTGAATGGACAAACAGACGTTGAAAGGAAATGTGTAACCAGTACAAATCACTTTTGTGTCAGGATGAGGTGAGCAGCAGGGCTATAGGGAGTAAGGTTAGCACGGATGAAAAAGCTGTGCTAAAGCTGATTGAGAACCTACTGAAGCAAAATAAGGTTGCTATCAACTCTCATGCTTTGCATTGTCTTCTGTGATGGGTGGCCACTGCAATTAAAGGAGTCAATGTAGAAACAATCTTTCAAGTATATACTTGGAACAATGCAGGGGATAAGCTTTGGAATGCGGCGACTATGGGAGATGTCTGGGCAGCTCAGTTACTAACTCCCTGGCAATCTATGCTCGAGCTGATGAAAAAGTGAGTGGCGTCTGCCCTGCAGCCCCGGCTGACTCAGCCGCGGAGCACCCACCGTCGAGGAACCTGGTTCCTGACAATGTAAAACCTATCCTGACAGCCCCTCTGCCTCCTGAGGAGGATGAAGAGAAGGAGGAGGAGGCAGGCAACTCCCACGAGCCACCTCTGCCCCTCGCACCACCGCAAAGTGCAGCGGTGCCCCTCCGCATAAAACTGGAACTGAATGACCTGTTCGACCCCAGAGTTGTGGGTCCAGAGCCAGCTCCTGGTCCTGACCTTTCCCCTCCAGAGCTGCGTGAACCCTCGCGCACATGGGATTGGTGGGAGAGGGTCCCGGAGAAGGCACTGGAGGAGGGAGAACTGGACTTTTTTGCCAAAATTCGCGTTCCCCCCAGGCATTACCACTCAGGGCAAAAACCCACATTTCATCCCTTTGAATATGCAGCCCTTAAGGACACAAGAAAAGCAGTGGATACCTATGGGCTGCAGGCATCTTTTACACAACAGTTATTAAAGGCGCTGCATCGAGCTCAGATGCTCACGCCACATGATTGCAAAATGTTAGCAGATAGATTGCTTACTCCTTCCCAATATTTACTGTGGCATGGTACATGGAAAAAGTACATTTACAGTTGGTTTTTTTACATGTACAGTTGCATTTACAATACATGAACCTCCTAGCCTGAGGCAGGTCACAATGGAGTGCCTGCTGGGGGAGGGAGGATGGACTAATCCTCACAACTAGGCGACTATCCCCCAGGAAGTTTTACAGGCGGTCAGCGCTGCTTCGTTATAGGCTTTTCAGATTATTCCAGTGTCTGTAAAGCCAGATAAATCATTCACCAGTGTCAAACGGGAGGCCTAATGAACCCTATATGCAGTTTATAGACCAATTACAGAAAAGTTTGAAACAGCAGGTCGCAGATGAGGTGTCTCAAGAACTCCTGCTCCTGCATCTGGTTTTTTCTAATGCTAATGATGACTGTAAACAAATCTTATTGATGGATCTTGTTGGAGGATCCTACCCTTGCAGAGATCATAGGTGCTTGCAATAAAGTGGGCTCTTGAAAACACAAATACGAGACTATGGCGGCGGCCTTTGCTTCTTTGTCCCCACACACCAGGCCAGGCGGCAGCAGCTGCCGGGAACGAGCAGCAGTGCCAGCCCTCCCACCCTTCCCGCTGCTTGACGAGATATCTCCATGAATTCCCTCCAAGCCTGCATAGCCAGCAGCCAGTCAACTACATCAAGCCTCAACGTGGCATTGTGAGAATCTGTGGCAACTCTGGACTTACTTCTTAAAAAGTTCTCAGATGCTTTGGCTTTTTTTACTAGCAAAAACTGTATCGTGCCCTGACAGAGATGTAAGAAATCTACTGTATCTGATTTGATCAACAACTGTGTGCATAGACAAAACCTTGAACATTTTACAGGAATGAAAATAAATGTAGAAATGTTAGCTATATTGATTATAAAAACCCCAAAATGACTAAATGCCCTTTTTCAGGGTCCCAGTTTGCCTCAATTGTTTTACTTCTCACCTCGCTTATACTCTAACATCTCTTGCAGGTTTCTGTAGAATTGCAGATGTCCCTGGAGAAGTTAATGAGACAGCTATCTGTTCCCTCCCCCACTCCCCTCCAAAAATTGTAAAAGGAGAGGTATTCCAAAATTTCTTTTCTTCGCTCCCAGCACGTAAGATGTGGAATGAAGGGTGACTTGACTTTAAACAGCTTACAAAAAACTTCAGAAAGAGATATATAATCTTTTTAGTAGGTACTAAAATTCAAGTGTTTGCCCTTAATTGAATAAGTGCTTATAGAAAAAACGCCAAATAAGCTCTTGGTGGGTTGTTCCTACATATTAATAATTGACCCTGGAAGGGGGAAAAATATCTTTATTCTTTTTCAGGTAACTGCCCAATAGAGAAGGAAATCCAGAACTTCGAATGAAAAACCTCACCCCTGGGCAAACCATTGTAGAATGAACGCAGGCAATACTGAAAGGCTTGCTCTTAAAGCAAAGAGGGGGAGGAGGCCATCTAACACCAAAAGACAAGGCTATGCTTGTGTCTCTACAGAAAGCAGCCCATGGTGAATCCCAGCCAGGAACATTTGCCCCTATCTCGGCACAATCTAATGCATGGGAAGTGACCCTCTGGAGAATGGCACATGCGGAGCACTAGCTTGTAGCTGGAAAGCGGGAGTTTGGCTGTGTCCTATTTTTAAACAGTGTTTGTCATATGTTTCTGTTCTTATTGTGGTAGATAATGTAGCAGAATTCTGACACCACTGCATCTGGTGTCATAGAACTGTGCCTTTAGAGACTGTTATGCATATTAGATACTTTCATTGTAATAGTCAGAGACGCATTTTATGAAATTTGTAAAGCTTGCTTTATACACTATGGCATTTTCTGAAGCAGAGGGCCTTTTACCTGTGATCCTCACAGGGAATGTGTGGCTCACGCACTGAATCAAGTCTGTATGTTTCAATGGTTCACGCAGAGAATCCCTTCCATACCTGTTTGGTAGGTCTGCCTATAGACAATCGAGGCCTAATGGTAACAAATGTTGCAATAATGCGTAGGTCCACTCAATCCAGTTCCAACTTAACGGCCCTAAATATAACAAGATGTTTTGATGAATTTGATAGCCGGGATGATAGGTTGCCGCCGCTGGGCATAGCCCCTCAGGAGGTTGCGTTATTGGGTTCTATAAAGATGGATGCTTGTGTGAACTTTAATTGGCTGCAGTATAAACGATCAGATAACCTGATACAAGATGTTAGCCCTTCTCCAACCTTTAATGTGACTGGGTGGTGTAATTGGACCAGACCTCGCCCTGTGCCAGGGGACCCCCTGCCCAGACAATTGCTACGAGGGATCTTTTTAATTTGCAGGGTTGCGCCTGGCCAGGCATGCTGGCAAAAGCTAAGGGGGGGGTCAGTGCAGCATAGCTCACTTGACAGTATGACATGCGACCCTTCACAACCGAGCTGCTATAGATTTTCTACTGTTGCCAAGATTTTGAGGGCATGTGATGAGTCCATTTGTCAGACCACTCCCAGTCAATTCATGCAGGCATTCATCAATTGAGGGAAAGTGTAAAGAAATTTGCAATAGAAGATACACCAGAATTTTTTTTGTCAGGATTTTCAGTGCCTGGGGATGGCCCAGCTGGCTGGTGTCTCTGGTGAAAGGAGCTTGTATTTTGTTAGTAGGATTTGTGTTGGTTTAGCTGTGCCTCCCTTGTCTCTTCCAGTGTCTACAGAACATGATTCAACGCTCCATCCAGGCCATCATGTTTGTTAATAGAGAAAGGGGAAATGTTGAGGATGGAATTCAGAGCAAGCAGACAACTGACCAAGACAAGAAAGAGGTTCTGAAGCCGATTGGATTAGAGCCCTGAGACAAATACACACCCCGAAACAAGGGGTCTGCAGAGATAGAAAGTCTGCCCCTGGGCCCAAGGCACCTGGGGGATGAAGGGACTCTGATAAGAAGATTGTTAACACAAGAAAACAGATACCTGTTAACCCAAGATTGTAAGGCTGTGGAAAAATACCGGCTTCTGTCCCCTCTGAGTTTTGTATCCTATATAAACCCTTGCCGCCTTCCAATAAAGATCTCTCTTCCCACAACCCATGAGGGAGAGTCCGTGTCATCTGCCTGCCATAATGTCCCCGGATCTTTTTTTGGTTTCTACAGAATTCTTTCTGAAATATCTAAATTTGTACTGTAATTAGAAACTATATATTCAACCTCACAGTGACAAAGTGGCCAAACCCAGCTATATTGTAGTGTAGAAGACAACTAAACAATAAGAGGACTGCTTCTTTGTATTGTGTGGTTTGACTTATGCTGGCAGATTCGTATATCACAAAAAATTCTTTGAAGAAAGAATTACTAATGCAAGCTTCTGAAGATACTTGAGTTATATTTAGTTAGCTCTTCTGTCCAGCTCTTCCACCAATAAATGCTGGCCATCTGTGCACTGGAATGCTGCCTCTAAAATGGTTAAGATTAAATGAATCTTATGTTTTCTTTTGAAAAAAAAGAAAAAAATAAAATCCCAAACTACAACAACTCCACAAAAAACCGTATCAAACAAAAAAATTCAGGTAATACTTTAAAACTACAAAGTCCAGTGTGGACTATGATATATATATCTCTTCTATATTACAAGCAAAATTGCTAAACACCTCTGCAGTAATTATTGTTGAGATAAAGATTTAATCTACAGGAGATTCTGACTTGTTATTATTACTGCAATTTCTTATTAAGATTAATTTCTTTGTCAATCTCAGTTTCTGTCAAATATTGACAAAGTCAACTTTTTCAAATTTTGCTTATAACAAAACAATATGAAATAAGTCCAAAATTAATTATTACATTATTTTAAATGGATTTTTGTCCTTATGCTTCACATTCTATTTTTGCTCCTGAATTTCAATTATTAATCCTAGCACAATGATTAGAATTAAATGCCTACAGCTCATCAAATTTAGATATTTGAAAATGTATACCAAAAAGAGATGATAATATAACTATAGAGATAATGGACTAAGACATTAAGAGGTGAAATCATCCCTAGGGAGGATAACTGCATCATTAAAAGTTTTATCTCAACATGTAACTGAGGAAAAGGCTACAGTGATATTTAGAAGGAGTATAAGGGTATAATTCAAGTGCATAATTAAAGAATGAAAATTTATACTTTATTAATAGGAAACCACGCCAATCAGATTAGCCAAATAAAAGTGTGAATCTGGTACAAGACTGAAAATAGACTGAAAATATACTGGTGAGTCAAATACTGTATTATATTTTAAAGGAAAATGCCTCTTCAGGATCACAACACAGACACAGACCTGAGCAAAACCTTTGTTTTCCTAAAAGATTTATTTCAGAACAAAGACTAGCAACTTTAGCAACACTTAACAATTCAAGCCTCTGAATCTTTCTGCCAATGAAAAACAGTGAAATAATGTTTTAAGTGTGTCAAAATCATTAAAAAACCTTTTTATTGGAAACTATTTTCTGCTGATTTGCACAAGAGATTAAACTTGTTAAAATTTCTCTGGATGTGAGTATGATAGTGTTTTGCTGATTCCTTCACAATACCAAGTGGCGGAGAGGGTAGGCAGGCAAAGGATTTAGGTACTGTTAACAGAAGGATATAGCAATCAACAAAACAAAGATGAAGTAGGATCACCACAGGAACGTAAATAAAGAAGTGCTTGCTGCACAGCATACTACAGTGCTGCAAAAGAGAAACAGGTCCCTTAAGAACCGCAGGTCGGGAATGCAAGAGGGCGTTGCCCTTCATGGGAGAGGCAAGCAGGAATGCATCGAGCTCCACCTTGTGACGAGTGGTGACTTGAGAGCTCCTGCATTGGGATATGGTGGGCAGATCAGCATGGAAATAGGAAAGAGTAGTTGAGTTTTTATCAGACAACGGGAAGAACCAGTTCCTGATTCTCATACCTGACACGTCACCCTGACATCTACTGGAAAGACAACGCAAGTCAAAAGAAAACATGGAGGTTTCTGGAGTGTATTGACAGCCATTTCCTGACACAGGAAATTAATCCAGGAATCAATCAGCAGAGGTGGAGCTGACACTTACAAGCAAGGAAGAACTGATCAGAGATACGAAAGTCAGAGACAGCCTCGGGCTGCATTGTATAGCAGCATTGAGGATGCTAAGAGACTGGAGTAGGGCATAAAGCATGATCAAAACCCAGGACATCAGAAGCACAGATTTTGGCCTGTTCTATTTGATCAGCAGAGACATACGTGAAGTCTGCAGTTAGAGAGGAACAACTTTGTGCAACAGTGCCTGTTGGGAGTCACTGGCTGGAAAGGAGCTTTGTAGAAAAAGATCTGAGGATCTTGGTGGAGAACAAGTTAAGCAGGAGCCAGCAATGACCTCAGGACAAAGTAGGCCAAGGTAGGACCACTTTAAATCATCTTTGAAAGCTCATGGGAACTGGGAAGCGTTCTTAGGCTGGAGAAAAGAAATTATCAGTCCAATCTTCAAGAAGAAGGATCTAGAAAACTACAGTCAGCTTCACCTCAGTCCTTGGGAAGATGATGGAGTAATTAATCCTGGAAGCCATTTCCAGCCATATCACAGAATGGGCAAAGTTGCAAGGAATCACACTGGGTCATCTGGTCCAACCCTTGTGTTCAAGAAGGATTTCACCAGAGCAGATTGCACAGGATTCTGTCCAGGCAGTTCTTGAATATTTCCAGTGAGAGAGACTCCACAAGTTCTCTGGGCAACCTGTCACAGTGCTCAGTCACTGTCAGGCACCAGATTATAGTATTGGTTTGGAATCAGCTCTGGTGCGTGTGTATTTATGGAGGGGGAGAAGGGATGGGCCAAAACTCATGGAGGTGAGGTAACACCCTATCCTACATGACAGACCCTGTGAGCCTCATGGGGAAGCCCCATGGCATCTGCCAGTCAAAAAGCCTGAGAACACTTCAACACACACCACACCTCCTGGACCCCCTAACCCATCCTTGGATTGGTTGGGATAGTGGGAACACTGCCTTTCACCTTGCCATGGAGACATAGAATGACCAGTGGGCCAGAAGTCTTGCCTCGTGGGGAGGTGGCCACATGAACAAGAGCAGATAAAATCAAAGGCACATGCTCTCCACGTTGCTGTGGCCCTGCCATGTGGACGTATGAGAGCTGCTCTTCACAAGGTTCCAATAGTAGCTATATCTGTCTCTTTCTCCTCTTCTCTTCTTGCTCCCTCACCTTCTATTTCTTTGCTCATCTCTTGATGTGTTGGATAGCTTAAAGCTAGAGGCTTTATGTTTTGGTTAAGTGGTGTGCATTGGTGTATGTGGACTTGGCACTTTAGTGGAATGTTTTGTATAGATCTAACAATACCCATGTGAACTTTCACCATGTTCTTTTATTTTCTCTCCTAAACTATCAGTAAAAATACCTCTTCAGAAAAGTCTGTGGCATCTTCTCTTTAAGCTGTCTAAAGATATTAAAGAACTCTCTTTATATTTTTAAAGTAAAACACAGGCTTAGCCTGTGAGCTGGTGGCTCTGGGACTGGGGTGTTACAGTCACTCATGCAGTAAAGAAGTTCTTCCTCAAATTCAGGTAGAACTTTCTGTGGCCACCTCTAATCTTATTGTTTGATAACACCAAGTAGAGCCTCCCAATACCATGGAGAAGAGAAAGTGATTGTAGAATTCATCATGGCTCAATGAAGGGTAAATCATGTTTGTCCAATCTGGTAGCCTTCTACTATGACATGACTATCTTGATACTTCAGGTGAGAGCAATGGATGTTCTTTAACTCAACTTCAATAACGCTTTTGATACTCCCATAGCATTTAAGGAAAGCTAACAAAGCATGGATAAGTGAAATGTGAGATGGATTGAAAACTGAAAAGCTGCACCCAAAAGAGTTGTAATCTGTCGTATGAAGTGCATTTGGAGGTCAGTCACTAACATCATACCTCAGGGATCAAATAATGGCACCAATACTTTTTAACATCATTAATGAGCTGGGTGATATGGAAGGGCTCATTCTGATCAGGCTTCATGCAAAACCCAAAGGAATGGCTATAATATACTAGATGGGTGTGCTACCATTCAGAGGGCCTTCAACAGGCTGGAGAATTGAGCAGACAGGACTCACGTGAAGTTCAGCAAAGGCATCCTGCTTTAGCTGACCCTGCTCAAACAGTGGGATTGCAGTAGGTGTTCCCTTCCATCCCTAACAAATACGTGATTTTGTGATTCCACAATTGACAGGATACATTCTGTATTTATTTTTGCTATGTTATGTCTCTAATCCCTCAGAGCAGGCAGTGAGTAAATGCCTCTGAGGTCTATGTATTATGCTGTATTTAGAAGAGATCATATCATAGGTCAATAATCTTTGAAATGGGCTGTAAAAAATCAACTGTGAAAGAGCTCACTGGAAAGGATAACTGACTAATTATAGCTCAAGAAAATCATGTTACATAATTTCTAAGGTGATATTCAGAGTAATTTCCTTCACATCCATTGGATTGGATCAGGCCTCTTTTGATTAAAAAACAGGTAGTGAATAAAATGCACAAATAAGCATTTAAAAAATATCTCGAAGAGCAAGGGTCTACCTCATATAAAGAAAGTTATCAGGAATCTGGTAATTCCGGGATAGTTACAGAACTTCTGTTGGATGTGATTAAGGTATTTTTACCTCTTTTCAAAACAGAAAACTAATGAATAAGCAATGAATAAGGAATCTGGCCACAAGAAAAATTACTGCCATGTATACTGCAGCTTGTTTCCTCAGCTGTGATGATAAAGCTGAGGGTAAACTGTGCACTGAAACAATCCATGGCAAAATACTGCTCATCTACTGTGTTTGGATTATTTTTTAGTATTTTTTCAGTCATTTTGGAAATGATGCCTCTAGACAGCTTTACTGTAGGACGGGACAATCTATAAAGAATGACAATCTATAAATTTGATGAGAAGAGGAAGGACTAGGTGCCTGAGGAAGAGGGACATTCATTCTTTTTTTTCCTTCAAAACCAGAGTAGTGAAAGACCAGCCTAAAGGCTGGATTTGTAAAGTTTTTAAGTGCCTGAAGAAGATGATGATGATATCTATTGTAATCTCAAAGGCATTAAACATAACGACTTTAATGGTATTTCCAAAAACAAAGGTTCCTTTCAATGTATATCCTAAGATACAAGCAGAACTTCTTGGGTATAAAAGTGAGCCAGCAAAGATGTTTCCTTATGTTAACTCCGAAACTAGTGACTTGTGTCTATCCTAGTTAATCCTTTACACATGAGACAGACATATAACTATACGTGGTTATGGAGATATTTAGAACCTTACAATCTCCGGCAATTGCACGTGCACAATGGAAAATATTCTAAAAAGACAGGCTTTGTACTTTTTGGATTAAGTTTGTATTCTTATTTTCCCAAATGGGTGTATCTATGTACCTCTGAAAGACTTCCTGGTATTCATCTGAGACTGTTAGCTCACCTACATGATTTAATGGGAGTTTGCTCCATTTGTTGTGTGGGAATTATTCATGCATATGACTAAACCAGCTAATTTTCCTTTTTTTTTTGTTTTTGTTTTTGTTTTTCCGTCATTGAAGCTTTGCTCACTTTTAATGGTTTAGTGAGAGCATCTGTTAATTTTCTCTCACATTATCAAGTAGTCAGTGAAAGAAAAAGCTATAAATTTGAAGGAGTTAAATGAAATGACAAGGAAAATTTAGATTAGGTATCATGAAAAATGACTGACTAAAAGACTTGAGGGAAACCTCCCAGAGGATGTCATAAGAGGTGTTAATCTAGAGATGTGCAAAATTCTATTGAAAAAAATTAGTTATCAGCAAGTGTGCACTAGGGAATGAGGCAGAGAACCCAGGCAGGCTACCAATTTACAGCAAGGCAATACTGTTGTCTTGAAATATGCTCCTGACCATAGAGTCTTAGGTTTAGCAAGCTCAAACATTAAAAGACTTAATTAGGGAATGCAGTGGGGTAATAATGTTGATAGTCATCTTTTATGCAAAAAAATTATATAATGCACTTGTCCATTAAGTTACAAGTGCACTGCTTTCCTAAGTAATAGTAAAACTAAGAGATTAAATCCATATTTTTTTAATTTCTTAATCACCAGCAAGCTTCCTCCTGGTGAGAAAATATTTTTTCAAAGCACAAAGTAAGAAAAAAAAAAAGCACGGAGAGGATGAGGGAGCTGAGAGAATTTTTGTTGGCTATTTTTGCATGGAGATGGAGGGTGGCAGAGTTTTAGATTTTTGAGGAAAGCTATTTCTTGAATGACAGCATTGCCTCCATTACTGGTGTGGCACTCCTTCAGTGCAATATCCTGGTCTGATGATTCTTGTAGATATATATTCAGCCTCCTCAAGGATGAGGAGAAAAAAGTGAATCCAATGCTTCTCCTTTCTGGATAAATGCATCTGCTGCTAGCCAGTATTTAGAAAAGAAAAAACATCTCCTCTTCGGACTATAAAGTGGCTGATGGCTGTAGAAGGAACTTCTAAGGTTTTCAGGCTTGGAAGCCTTAACAGCAGCTGTGGGCTAATGTGGTTCAAAATGAAGCAGGGCAGCTACCAAAGACAACTGGATTTCTAAGGCCCATAAAACTCCGGGAACTTTTGTTTTTCTTTGTTATCAACCTAATAGATATAGAACTTAAGAAGTTCTATATTTTGAAAAGATTCTTAGACCCCTTACACCTAGACCAAGACATATGCAACGTCCCACTCTTTAGCTTGTCTAAGTTCTTTTGTGACAGTCTATTCCACAGTGTGTCTCTGCATATGTAATATTTTGAATAGAGCCCAAGAAAATGTTTAAAACGTTCTATCAGTAAAAGAGTTAGTTCTAAGTTCAAAAGACCTCAAACATTAGGTAATTTTTGAAAAACTTTTGAATTTAGCAATGAAATCTCTCACAAAGAGAAAAAGGAATAAGACCATTTATATGGCCTTTTAGCATACTTTTTAATATCTTTGTATCTCTCAGAGTCCTCATGAATTTGAAGGTTTATAATTTATTTTAATTGAAAATCTAAAGCAATGTAAATAGTGAAAGGTAGAACAGGCAAATACTAATTTAACTTCAGAGTTCAAGCCTAGATGTGTCTAGTAATTCCTAAAGTCCAAGAACAAACAGGTTCTGAAATCCAGGCTGCTAGTTAGCTTCAAGTTAGCCCACTAAAGTAAAATCATCGGAGGTAGTCAGAATCCTATCTATATGATGGATACAAATTCAGTAGCCTAGAAGGTCCAGGGAAGAAGATCTTTATGTTGGCAACTGTGCCACATTATATACAATATTACTGAATATAAAGTGGAACTGAAAACTGACTCAATTCTTCTAAAATAAGATTATTTTTTCAAATTACTGCTCTCCAAGATGCTTTGTATCTCTCTCTCAAGAAATTATTATTCCATGAGGCATACAAAATTTTATGATTCTGTTATAGTGCAAAACTTCTTAATGCATTTTAGAAATATCTGTTGCAAGCAAAGGTCAATGCCATTGTGTGTATTATCATCCTCTCTGAGCTTACTGCTGGGAGTACAGCAAACCATAAGGTTTTTCACTCTGCTTTTGTACTCACTCCTTGATTTCTTTGGATCTGGTACGATGACTTTCTGACGGAAATGTTCCAACTGCCTCCCTAGCAGTTCCAAATAGGAGCACCTTGTAAGTAGAATTTTTTCTTTTTTCAATTGGTGGAACGAATTAAAAGTGGAATTTTAGCAACATGACTCTGAATCTATCTGAAGTAGTGAAGTGCTTATACTTCACCACCACAGTGGTAGTGGTGATATATGCAAACCTCTAAAGCAGAATACAGAATTACATAAATGTCAAGTAATGTAATTTTCATTCTGTAGCTTTAGTGAAGGTGCTCAAAATTGTGAGCTCTTTTTAAACTTTATAACTGATGTTATGTCCCACCAGTGACATGTATTGAGAAATTTTAGAGCATAATCATTAAAGTTTTGTAATATTTTGGTTGCATAGACCTATTGTAAAAATATGGTAAGTAAGAAGGAACTGTCCTGATGACAAAGGTGAGAACTACAATGTCATCAAAGAATTATTTCCACTGCTACGCAATGAAAATGAAAAAGTGTCTTTAGTACTAATGATGCTCAGAAAGAAATTTAATGAGGTATCTCCAAACAACAGTGATAAGATCTCACGTAAAACTCTTTGATGGTGCCTAAATATAAGGGATATACCTCATTTTAAGTCAGCTGCATTTGATATAGACATCTTACATACCAAAGCTTGGGAGTAGGTATGAGGGTTGGGTTCTAAATGTGTCTTGAACACAGGAAAGCATACAGAAAGGAATAACAGTATTTCCTCTACAAGGTATCAGAGTATTGCCTTTATAAAGGCTGCATAAAGGCTACTTGTACAATGTGAAATGTCAGAACATTTGGGGTTTTGATAAATGAACCTTATATGCAGGAGCTAGAAACAATTTCCACAACTGATAACATCAGACCTTTATTCCAAGTGCACCTCCAGTTCAGACTATTCCCCTGCAGTGTGATCATTTTTGCTAATAAAGATGGTCATCTCTCTCAGGCTTCATTATATCTACATCAATTCAAATTGATTATGGAATAGGGCCTAGCAGTAATAATGTGGCACTCAAGTTATATTTTTTTCATATGTCTCTTTACACCTTTGTGCCTTTGTCCTTTGCTTTGGTCACCAGAGTCCCACAGAATGGCAACATCAACTTACCTTATTGAGACAATATCCAACTACACTGCCTTATGTGGGCAGAGCACATCGTACAACATGGGAACTACTGCAAAACCAATAATCATAGCGATATTACCAATTTTATAATGTCTTTCTCACATAGGACAAAATTATACTGATTCTTAAACAGCAGCCTTTTTAACCTCAGTAGAACTGATGTATGTATGGAGAACAGAGTTTTTTGAGATTACAATATTGGTATAACCAAAAAATAGGTAAGTCTTTCAGTCTAGTAATTTCATTAGAGTATATGTAATAATAAAATTACATAGAAAAAAATGGTTGGCTTGAACAGTGAGAATAGCTTCATATACTTCAAGGAGGGACTTATACATGGAGATACTTTACTTTCTTCAGGAATTTTGTTTCCTCCTAAGCCATACCATCTGCAAAGAGGGTAGTTGCCTCATTGCTGCAAACACTCTGTTACAGTGAAGAGCTGCTCTGAAACTGTGATGGTATTCTCTAACATTTTATTAGAACTGTGATAATGGCTGACTTACACCTTCTTTTATACAGCACTTGTGCTTTCAAATTTCCTCATCTTACTTAACGTTTCCAGAACTTTTTGCATTTCATGCTTAGTTATTATTAGTACTTTTGTATAGACTGTGATATAACAGGCATTCTGTCCTAAACAGTTCACGTTTTGCCATAATGACTGCAAGAGTTCACACGAATGTCTGGTAATGTAGGAGAAAGCTTTTCATGCATGTGCTCTCTTTAGCACCAGGTCAAGAGAAAACAACTGTAAAACTTAAGCTACTAGTATACTAACATTGTGGTATTGTGAGGTATATGCTTGTTTGCTTAGACACATATACCAAAGTGGGTATTAGTTTCAAGTATTGTAAAATAAACTTTCAAAACATATATGCTTTGCACTGTGTAGCAGTAGCCTCAAGCTTGAACTTTGTACTGATGAAATTTGTCTCTTACTGTATCTACGTAGAAAAAAATTAGGAAGAAGATTTCAAGGAGGAATAAATTGCTGGACATGTCTTCTAGGAGTTAATTTCTACCGCCATTGAAATAAGTGCCAATGATAGGAACTTTGTATTTTCCTGCAGATGGAATGAATCCTCAGAAACAATGGATTTAGGCTGACTTGCTTGACTTTGCCTGTCCCTACCCTAAATAGCAACAGCTATGACACTGCAATACACTAAACCAGGTAGTTTAGTAGTCAGAATTGTTTGTAAAAATCAGTGATTATAACATGTTGCAATATTTTAAAAGATTCCTCAAGTGGTAATGAACCTTTCAATTGAAATATCCAGCTATTTTCAGAAAGACTGAAATTACAGTTGTTTAGAGTTATTACTTATAATATAGTTCTAAACAAAGACCAGATTCTGTGTAGCCAAAATTATCTCTTTACTGCTTCTCTGAGGTAGAATATGGGAGATGTTAACTTACCCTCCTAAGACAGTTCCATTTTTCTGAGTACTTCCATAGAAAGTGCATAATTATTTCAAGTGAGCTGGACAGAAAAATTCTGATGAAACAAAAGCGTCAAAATTAAAATTCATTAAGTTTGAAACATTTGTGCAGCAGGTAGGGAGGGGGGAAGACAACTTTTAGGGCTTTGATATAATGATGTGCAGTCCAGGAAAACTGTGCTTTGCAAAATCCATAAACATATATATTCGCATACACACATACTGGAAAACAGTGCTACTTGTCTCTTTGCCTACTGTACAGCTCACAAACCTGTGTGTTATTTTACCGGGATGAGTGTACTTGCTCTGTCTATCAGACAAGACAGATAAACCTAACAATTTAGAAAAACAGGACATATTTGATTCTTTTATTTACTTTCTCTTTATATCCACTTTGATATTAAGCAAATGTATTTTGAGAATAGGTGGAAATGGACATGTAGTTTCAAGACTACACATAACTGTGTTTCTTCAAATAAAATGGTAAATATTAGGCAACCAGGTAATTTAATTTTCTATAACCTTGCAAATTTGCCATCTTCATTTTAAATTTTAAATGTCTTGTTTTTTCTTTCTTTTAGTGATATTAAAAGTGGAAAACACAAATTATATTCATCAGTTTACATCACGTTAAAGAATTGGAGATGCCATTCCAGAGCACTGTAGTATTACGACTACACATGCCATTTGCATTCAGTGCTTTAACAATATTTATAGACACATCTTCAGGGCACACCCATATTAATTTTTTTCTTTTTTGAAGAAATAAAATATAAAATGCAGTACTTGAAAAAAGCTTAGTAGGAGATTATATATTAAAAATATCACTGCAAATGTCTTTTTTTTTTTTTTTTGCTGTTGAAGACCTAATAACTATCTTTGGAAGAGATGGAAGTAGAGTTTTATAGAAGAAAAATCATCAGGGTTTGCTCAGGGTTTTTTATAAACAGAGTATTTAGGATAAGCATGTCTAAACTGAAATAGCAACCTCTTCTATCCTTGGTATCTCTATCTAAGGTTTACCGCAGTGAGGAATGTCCACCTATTAACATTAAACTTTGGACAGGATTGGTTAACCCAGTGAGTAACTCTAGAGAGTGAATAATTCCAAATTAGTACTGCCCACTTTATGTATTGATGAAAGTAGATTGAACTTCAATCACATCAGTTCAGTTGAACAAAATAAAACCTCACTGTTGCTAGAAATCATAGTTTTCTTGCCAGTGATTTCACATGAACAAAAATCTCCATTGATTTCACTGGGAGCCTAATAAAGCCAAAGCTGGGAACTTTACAGACCCTTAGCGCCCTTTCATAATTTTTTTACTAAGACAGTTTTCTCCTCTAAGAAAGTGTTCAGTCTGAGAAAAACAAGAATACTGTAAATATTTATTTTAGCTGTTTTATTTATAGATTTGCTCACTTAGATTGGAATAAATCACTCCAATTGTTAACCAGTTTCTACATTAATTTTGGTCACCAATCCAGAGTAGTTTAGCACCTTCAAAACTGAGATTTTCCACCAAACCACAACAAGCTTTTGGTTAGCCTGTGAGTAATATTATTGACTGACATAAATCTGCAGAAAGAAGTGATATACTTGACTACATGTGGGCAAATTCGGACTGCTGATTCACTGCCGGGTCCTTTTTATACCCATTTGAGCCTTGTTTAAACACATGAATTAAAGATTTTTTATAGATTTGTATACAGAAATATGCATGTTCAGTTAGCATTGAAATTAAGTGTTTTTCATTAGGAGTTCTGCTTGAAAATAATGTAGTCAAATGCTTACAGCAACAGGGCATGCATTGAAACCCATGGATGCCATGAACCTTACTAGGCCCACTGATTCTGGGAGCAAAACATAATCCAGTTTCTAACTTAAAATTATGCTTAGTGATGACACTCCATTACTTGTCTTGATGACCTACAATAATGATAAAATAATGTATCAGTCACATGCAATCAAATTGGCTCCCAGTAAGTAATGCAGTCTGATTAGAAACAGCCTTAGTTTCAAAATTTCCTCTTCTTTTCACTGTACAGGAAGTGCTATCAATTGATCGGGGGTGGGGGGTGGGGGGTGGAAAATGAACTGATTTTCAGAAGGGAAATTGATTATAAGAAATCAAGAAATCTGAAAACAGTATTTTTTTAACCAGAATAAAATTCTGTGAGGTCTGAGTTTATTGACAGGAGATGAATAAGAATTCATTGAAAATACTCTTGTTCTTTGAAACATTATAATCGAAATAGTTTCTTCTTTTTGTAAACTACATACTGTTGCAGTCCTGCAGCTTCTATAAAATCAGTTCCTGCTTCTTCAGTCCTATTGTCTACATCTCACAGTCTGCAACTGCTCATGTTCAGAGCAAGTAATAATAAATTTGAAAACAATATATCAGGAAACCTACTATTTTAGTCCAAATGAGAGAAAAATGCAAATTAGACCAGTTTATACAAATTGGATGCAAATTATTTAGTACTCCTAGCTACACTGTCTTCCAGATATATGTACATTTAAAATGTTCCTGTAAACAGACACAAAGGCTAGCAAACAATATTGCTGATGTTTTCATCAACTCTTATGTAAAAAGAGGTTCTCAAATATGGTTTTTTTCTGCTTACATTTTATGTTTTCAAGCTCAAAACCACTCAAAGCTCGAATTTGACTTTAGCATGCATAGTATAAAGTGAAATGTTTCAATGATGTAAGCTACATCCTCTAGACGTTGAAAGAGGAATAATATATTGTGCCAAGAATAGCTGCTGCCAGGTAAGGCTATTATGAAACTTCATTGGCTTCAAAACGGCTGGAATGTGACACATTGCCAAGTGAGCTTTTAGAAGAGAAAACAAGCAACTGCTCTTAAAGTGATGTTTACTTTGTACCAATAGATTAAAATTATTGGTGTTAATTCCACCTCCACCCTCCTTTACTAACAGCTAATATTGGTAAAAATGTTTAGGGAAATATATTGAAAACTGAGATAAAACTTTGTACTTTTTCAAAGATACTAATATGAAACCTGATTATCCTCATATACTTGCTTAAGTATATCTTTATCGTGAGAATATCCTCAGTAACATGAAGGTTTCTTAATATAACTTGCAGTATTGAATGCAACATCAGCATACTGTCATTTTACTTCTATTGTGTACCTAGACGACAAGCTAGCATCCTGTGATGTATAGTGAGAGCTTTGAAAATATCCTGCTTTCTTGCATATGCTTTTTTTAGTTTATATAGTTTTAAGTTATAAATGTATAAAATTATTTTAAAACGAAGAATAAAATTCATACTTATTGAGTAGTTGCACACTGTAGATCTTTGATTTTTTTCTAACTACTGAATTTTAGTTGAATTCCAGTGAAATGAAAACCAATTCACTAGTCTCAGAGTACCTTTCCTGTAGCAGATTTACTTATTATTTAACAATAAATAAATCTTGCAGAGTCTAAAAAACAAGCTGTTATGCAAAAATTGAAAATAAGGATTTTCAATTAACAGCACTAAGTAGGGAATATAGTTAATATAAAATAATCTTTGGAACATTTTGAGAGAAAATATAAACTGCTTTAGAGAACATCTTCTGTAATTTGCATTAAAAAAATAGCTCTGAAAACCTGGACTATGTTACTGATATGTAGGGCACAATATTAACTGTGATGGTCACACAATCATACCCTTGGAGTGTCGTAAGTTCTCACAATAAGCCTGCCTGCTGGAAATATTTTGCACAAAGGAAGAGAGACATCTCCAGAAGGAACAATAAAGATGATTAATCTGGCAGACAAACTACTGAGTTGTAGGTTTCAACAGCTTCATGTGACTCTAAAATTGCCTCACTGATTTAGGACAGTCGCTATCTGCTTAGCACACTTCCTTTACTAAGAAAGGATAACAGTTAATACACCACAAACAGAATCAATAATAAAGAATGGTTTAATATACAGAAAATAATACAAATTATCACTGCTTCAAGTGCCATGTGAGGGCATCATCAATTACCAAATATGGATTTATGTTTCCTCAACCAAGTAATAAATTAATTCAGAGCAGTGTGTTAGGATATCCAGAATTTCAAATAACAAATATTTTAAAACAAAATGTAGCATGAAACAGAAACAGCAAACATAATACCATTCTGTGGAGAAAACAGAAGAATCTCCATTTTCAGAGCTACTAATTGACTTTTATATGACATTGTAGCCTTCTGACACTTAGGGTACTCTTCTTATACAAGCAGGCAGATCTCCTGAAATTAAGTTACAAAAAGAAAGATAAAACAGGGACACTCAGCTTTTTCCTTTGACAGAGAAGGTTTGTTTCACATGTATTGGTGACTGTCATGACAGTTTTTGTCACCTTGATTAATGTTCTTAAAACCTACACCACTTACTGCTTTTTAATGTGATTTTTGCAGTCAGAAGGTGAATTGCTAAACTGTAAATCATTGTCACCAACTTTCAGAGATGAGTGCAGGACAAGTGAGTTGCACTGAACCAATGTATGCGAGACATTCTTCTGCTTTGCTGTATTCTGTTGTGTCCTTGCATAGCAATGAAACAGACTAGTTTTTCATCCTGCCAGACAATAATCAATTCACATTTGCATTTTTAAAAAATTGATAGAATTGTAATAAATACATAGACCTACCTTTGTTATTCCCCAATATCATCCTCTATTAGTTTTCATGAAACACATTTTTTTCATAAAATGAAAAGGCAAAGCAGGTGTTAGATTATTTATGTCTGACAAATTCATATAATTTAAATAATTAAAACTAATTTGTGTTGAGAGCTACAGTTGCATTTTTATTAGAGAAATAAGTACAAATAGGCATCACTACAGAGTTGTTTATTCAATAATGAGATTAAATGAAATGGATTTCATAGTCTCAATTCTTTGATTAATATGGCAATTGGAATTCTAACTTCTGTGCCCCAACAATGCAGAAACAGCTGCTTGCTCACTATAATTCTAAAAAACTTTTTTCTTTAAAGCTACACATTTTAAATTATCCTCAAAAATATATTGTAAGCAAAATACTGAATGCTTTCAGTTTAAACAATATTTGCATTATGAACTCAAAATTATACTAATTTTTAATTTAACAACAAAAGTTTAATTTACAAATAGCAGTATTTATGTTTTTATGTAATGTAAACCTTTCTGTGTATCTTTCTGCTTATATAATATAGAGGTTATTGTATTAATCTGTATAGAAAAAATACTGTAGTTTTAAAATAATAATAAAATCTAAATTAATTAGCCTACAATAGGTAAGTACAATATTGAGAGAAAAATATATGAATACAGCTACAAGCAGAATGTACTGTGTGTAAAATTGTCTGCCAAGAACCAGTTGAAGCAGCATTGTACTTACCCTTTGAACAAAAGGCATCAACATATAATTACATGAAATTATTATATTCTATTAAATGTTTAAGGAAAAAACCTAAGACGCAAAACTTCTAGAAGCAACACATTTACAGAACTATAATAGAGTATATTGTTCACTCATTGACTAAAAATGTTTCAGTAATTTTTAGTAAAGATGCAGCATATTATAAGTACAGGGACTGCATTGCACCACACAGGGACATGCTAAGCCATGTTATTCTTGCACTTAGAAGATACCATTTGAATCTATCACTTATAGAATAAACCAGTCTTATTTTTTTAGAATCAGTGGTAACCAGTAGCCCTCAATCCACTCGATATCCATATCAAAGCATTAAAAATTTGGAGTATGTAGACATCTCATCTGAAGTGAAACAGACATTTGGAAGTCAGCATATGGACTGAAGAATGTCCAGACAGAAATGTGTGAGCATTATCAATAAGCATAATTTGCATGACCCATCCTTTAATTTTTTAATGATACTATGACATATGGATTCAATTCACTGTAAAATTACTAAAATCTACCAATTGTAATGCTTTCAGACTGTTTATTTTTTTTTCCAATAGAAAAATAAATCTCA